>VCJG01003778.1:19517-32549 GCA_024140375.1 Backusella westeae | reverse complement strand
ATTAATTTTAATTTTAGTTTTTTTTTTTTTTTTTTTTATTATTATTACATTTTAGCCCTGCGAACATCAGTACTTTTGTTTATGTATTTATCCATTTTATCTATTGACTCGGTTGTAGAGGAGGTATATATGCAAAGTAAACTAACCATAGTGAAAAGATGAAATCATAGATAATATATTGGGCCTCACAATCCTGTTACTGTCTCTAAATCTCCTTTTACGTAGGACACTAAGGGAGAAAGCAAAGCGGGGAGAAGAGCGAATAAAATGGGAATTTTACTTTTTCCCCCAATTAAGATGTTGTCCAGGTAATTACTAAATAAAATAAAGTACATACAAACGACAGTCTGCTTATTTAAAAAGAAGTGTAATTTAATTCAAGATAAGAATATTACTAAAAGTAGGTTCGTAATGAAAAAAAAAAAATAATATTCATGCATCAAGTTACGATAATTACTGAATAGAAACTGATGGAAAGTGGTGTTAAAAGGGATATTCTCGCTCTCTTCTTCTTCATCACATGCATTTGATTGTAGTATCTCTACTATCCCTTTGCATTATCACTATTAATGTTTCTAGAGTTAAAATGCTTGAGAGACAGGAACGACTGTCATTTAATTAAGCAGCAGTGCAACTTATTTTTACTACAATCACTGATGATTAGCATCCAACTTAGTGCTACACACAGACGGTTACCGTAGATCAAAAATACCACGTGGATAGTATTATAACTCGGTTTGATACTAAAGAAAGTGCGCAAATTAAATTAATCCAAACGGTATTAAAGAAGTTTGCATTATAAAGAAAATCAAAAACCTATGTTGGAGCAAACCAAACCAACGTATTTGTAACCAATGATATCACCCATTAATTCGGGCGTAACAAACAACATATGCATTACACAAAAGGCAAGGTGTGAGATTAAGATAAAAAACAGGCGATTTTTTACTATCTCTTCCAAATTAAAAACTCGTTGGAGTGTATTAAAAGTATTAAAATAGGGTCCATCCATAGTAGTGCTCTATATATGAGGACACGTATCATCGGGTTCAATTACCTTACACTTCTACAAA
The DNA here is from genome assembly GCA_024140375.1 of Backusella westeae. NCBI lineage: Eukaryota > Fungi > Mucoromycota > Mucoromycetes > Mucorales > Backusellaceae > Backusella > Backusella westeae. Next base: position 31,476 of record VCJG01003778.1, on the reverse strand, counting down.
TACATTGTAGCACAAAAGCATTTAAGAGAATAGGAAGAAGTGGGATGTATTTATATCAATGCTATTTGTGCAGACAAACTTGATGAAACTACCATTTCTGTATACATGTATACACATAAATGATATTATGCTAATAGTACACTCTAGTAATAACAGTCATAATAGTGATATTAGTGGTGACAAAGTACAGTGAGTCCAATAATTAAAGTACGTCTGTGAGAAATCCCAAGATTATTTTTTTTTTAGTCTTAAATACTATATTTTTATATATTTATATTTATACATATAAATATATTTTTTTATTTACGGCACTGATAATACATAATGATAATAGTAATGATATAATAAAAACTGATATTAATGGTTTCAAAAATGGTTAAGTGACGAAGATAATCATCATTTCATTTACAAAGAGTGTTTGTTTACTCTTGATCCCGGAACGACTTTACGTTTCCCTATATAAGTTTAATAAAATTAAGTTTAATTTCCCTTTTAGCCTCAATAAACAAACACAATTATTTTACCATGGAAGGAGATATTATATCATTGTTGTCTGGGGTATTTAAGCAGGATTGGATGAGATTCTTTCCTTCTGGTTTGGTGACAAGAGGCTGGAGCTTGGGCGTAGTGAAAGTGTAAACAAGGCCAGTCTCGGATACAACAAGTAGAAGCAATTGTGTGCCAGTTAAAGTGCTTAGTTCATATGCCTAACAAACTTCTAAGTGCTAATAATAAAAACACGCGATAAAAAATAAAAACCTTTTTCATAATACCGGCTTTTCGCTTTGAGAAAGTAATATGACGTCTTGTCTTATCTTCAATATACTCAATCTTGATCTTGCGACGACCAGAGTTTCTCATTGGTTTCTTGTCTTCGTCACTTTCCTCATCGTCAAAAGGTTCCTCATTCTTAGTCATAATAGCAGGGTTTTGCTCAATAGGAGGAGGAGGATAACCAGGATTAAGCTGGGGCGGTTTTGCCGACAAGGGCTGCTGCTGCTGCTGCGATGGCATCATATAGGGTTGCTGGCCGAAGGGATAGTAACCTGTTGACTGCATTTTATCTGATTTTTTTTTAAATATATTTTGATATATGTTTTACAAACAGTAATGGCTTATTTGAGTATTACTACTAGATATGGAATAAAACGGAGAAAGACAAGAAAACAAAAAAAAATTATAAAGTTCTCTTTATTTATATATTTTTTTTTCTCATGACTTTTTCTCTCTTATTCTCTCTCCCTTTCAATGCATGACTGAGTAGTACAGGCTTTTTTAACTTTATTATCTTTATTAGTATTTTCTTTTATTACATGAATATACCATTACCACTGCCAGTAGCACCATTGTCATTGCTACCAGTAGCGAAGGTAACCGTGGTGGGTAAATAACTAAGATCGGATTCTTTCCCCTTTCCCTTCTCGTCTGCTGTTTCATCGATCAAGGTGAGTTGGGGTAGTGCCATGTCCAACAAGGTGTTGTTCAGTGTGTTGTTTAGACTAAAGTTTTGTTGAAGTAAATGCATCTGCTTTTGCTGCTGTCTTTGTACCACCAGATGTGCACAGTATCTTTCCAATAGACTACCAAGTGTGCTCTCGCTCAAGGGCTTTGGTAAAACATCCGTCATACCGCTCATAATGTACTGTTGGATGTCTTGATCTGTTGTGTTTGATGTCATTGATATAATGGGTGTCCATGTGTCATACTGTCGAATGTTTCGTGTAGCTGACATACCATCGAGTTTTGGCATCATAATATCCTACAAAATGCTCATGTAAGCAAGACTGTAATAGTATAATAATAGCGTAATAATGACACTTTACCATTAAAACAAGATCGTATTTCCCCGTGCCCAACTTTCTCACGGCCTCCATTCCATCGACAGCAACATCAATGGTGCATCCAGCAATCTGGAGTAACCTTGTTGATAGTCTACGAAATATGGAGTCATCATCGACTAGTAACACTCTCGGTGGCACAGACCATCCGGGTTGGTTTCGTTTTCTTTTGCGGGAAGGGATGGATGCATTTATTATGGGTATCATAGATGTGCTATCTATAGTTGCTATTGCGGGTGCTGTGACTGGTGTTGGTGTTGGTGCTGTTGTTGGTGTTGTAAGTGTGGTTGGAGGAGCGGTGGATGTGGTGGGCGTAGTAGGAGCAGCCATGGAAGTTGACATTGACAATGGCAATGGTGTGTTTATGTTCTGTGTCACCACTTCGGTGATTCTATTTAGACTGTCCTCACTTGCAGTTGAAACTGTATTATAAGCATCCATCATCTTTAGCAGGTCTTGCTGGTCTTGTGATATCGGCATCGTACTATTGTCTTGTTTTGAAATTGAGCTCATGATATTTCTCATAAGCACATCCTGTTCCTCCATGTTTTTCTTGAATCCTTGAATGCTATCCAAAACAATACTGTACTTCTTATCAAAGTTTTTTACTTTTTCTGTCATTCTTTTTTGGGTTTCCTTCAAGTAGTTGATTTCCTTTTGAAGATTGGCTGCTAAGCTTTTCATTTCTTCTTCAATATTTGACGCATTTGCAACAGCTGATTGGGCGTTTTGATTTGATTTTCCAGTAGGCTTTCGCTATGTATTATTGCTTATTAGCATTCTTTTCGTTATCATTGTTATTGTTACTATTTTTACCTTGATTTCCTCTAGTAATTCTCTGCGATTATATTTGAAATTAGGATGTTGAAACTCCCATGCCTACAAGGATTGCGAGCATTTCAGTACCCTATAAACTACTCTTTTTCTCCTTCTTCTTACCTGATCGCCGTAAATGCGTTGACCGTCTTCAGGTATACGAAGTTTATGAAAGTCATACTTGTTTAATTGGCGCACAAAACTTGCGAAATTCGAATGCTTGAAATGCTTTGGAAGAATATATCGAGCAAACTCGTTTGGATCCTTTACAACAAACGTATTTCCTTCTGCTCCCCAAGAGAATATTTGCGGGTATGAGTTATCTTCCAACATACTAACAATCATCATGCCTGAGTCATCTCTTTCTCCCTTTATTTTATTTGTTATTATTACCTAAACAGTTTTTTAACGAATTCAGGTATGCTGCTACTTGAAGGCTGGGCAGTGTTGCTACTTATGGGTTCCGTAGGTAAAGGTGAAGAGCTCAACATATTTGTTATTTGTTTCTATGGTTACTTGTTGCTATGGTAATAAGTTAAGCTATTTATAATATATATGTTTGATAAGAGAAACAAAGAAAAGAAAAGAAAAGAAAAGAAAAGGAAGAGAGTATAAATAAATAAAGAAAAAAGAAAGAAAAAAAGTGTACGAAAAGAGGGGTTTAGAGTGCGTTTTGACGCTGTGTTTGAACTTTAAGTTAAAAAAAAAGCTGTTGGTCTGAAAATCCTTTTTAATAAAAATCTCTCTGTGAAATAACAACCATAACAATAATATTTTGGGCTACTTCTAATATCAAATGATACAACATTATTATTATACATTGATGTCTTGAACAATATATAAACATATACAATATCGACGATGAGCTATTTTTAACATTTTGAACATCAAAGCTAAATATATAAAAGGTTACTCTTCATTTTTTCACGTGTGTCATCACTATTTTAGACTTGACAGCGCTCTGCTGGAATATCAGTTTTATTAAATCAAAAAACACAGAGTAAGACGCTTTGTCCTATAAGGAAAAGCTCATGTAGATCTCTCTTTCTCGTTGTTTATTTGCCATGATAAGAACACAATGAATTCTATTTTTATATTTTCATTACTTTTTTTTATTGTAATAATAATGATGATGAATCCTTTTTATCTTGGATCGAATGAACCAAGTTTAGGTTGGATTTAAACATAGCCAATTCCATTGATTTATTTGATCAAAATTTCTATACTCCATCTCTAGTACCCTGAATGAATAGTAGCGCTAATCGTTTGATTTCTTTTTTCTCGATACTATTTGCACTTCTAGACCCTCTTGACTACATAAATTTAAATATATTTATATATTTATATTGATCCCTCCTTTTTTATTCTTGCTTTGAGGGCATGATTAATTGATAATTATATAAATAATAAGGGTCTCCATTGATCATCTTTTAGTAATATGAATTGTCAAATTAGGACCATGAACCCTGACAAATCCAAGTTTTAGAACTTCTAATCTATTTGTATGGACTATGTTTGACAGGTTACTCAGCCAGTCCGAACCAATCTTAGTGGCTATCGTCTCTCACTGGACTTTTAATTAATTAAACAGAAAATTATAAAGAAAAAAAAAAAAAGAGAGCCACCGCCCTTTGTTTTTGTTATTATTTATTTTCATTTCCCCTCCCTTTTTTTTATTCACTCGTTTTCCTTTTATCCCTTTCTACCCTTGATAACATATTCTCTGGAACTGCTTTTATTAATATGCCAATTGCAGTGCCTTTCCTTACAGGACATAAACAACTCTCAATTGAATTAGCAGAACCCGTGGTTTTGCTTCGCGGCCCTCCTACCGACCCTACTACTCAGGTGCTACGAGGAGAAGTGCATTTATTTTTGTCTAAACCAATGACTGCACAGCAGACTATAGTAAAACTCGTAGGAAAATCAAAAATGTCTTGGCCAGAAGGTTTGGGATCAAGAAGAGTAAAAGTCTATCATGAAAAAGTCATATTGGAGCAAAGCATTATTCTAGATACAAGACCTGTTGATCAGCCAACATTACCAGCTGGTCTTAACCGCTGGCCGTTTGAATTTTTGATACCAAACAAAGTAGTCGAAACAATTGAAGACGATTTAGCAACAGTTCAATACTTCATCTCTGCTACCGTTCAACGACCTGGTCTTGGCTCCATGAATCTAAAGATTCGCAGAAACATTCTTTTACTGCGTATCCTCTCTGGATCAGAACAGAGCATAGCCTCAAACTCGCTCCCAATAACGTCTATTGTAGCCGAACGTCAAACTGATTTTAGTGATGCCACCATTTATATCGAAAAATCAATTGCTTCTTCTGGAACTCAATTCCCGATCAGTATTGTATTGGCAGCACAAAAAAAGAATGTACATGTTGAAGCGATCAATGTGATGCTAATTGAAAAGAGAGTTTATCAAGTCCCCGAGTACAATGCGAGAAGGGCTGAACTTCATGACTTTAAATTGCATCTCGTATCAGTGAACAGTATGGCCGATTCTGAACAGATGAAACAGGCAATGGTACCATCGTCCGATATATCACTTGCGCAAATCCGTAGGGTGATTACCACAAAAAACGCACACATTCCATTGGAAGACACACCATTTCAATATAAATTTGTATTTACACTACCAAACTGCCTCACTCTAAATCATACTACTTGGTACAAAGAAATGAACTTTTTACACCATCTGAAGTTGGACATTGAAATTTCTACAGATTCAACCAAAGAGCGTAAACATATCTATCTTGAAACACCCATCACTATTTTGGATTGTCGACTCAAGGAAGATTTTACCACACTGCCAACTTATCAACAATCCTTATCTGACACCGCAGTGGACGCCCAAGATGAACAGGACTTGTTGAATAAAAGAGATGGATACTTCATCTGTCCTTGCTATGTCGATTACAAGAAAAAGATCAAGGATAAATCTGGGAAGGAAGTAATCCGGCAACAGAATGCTTCTTCAACATCATTAGATCTCCCCCCGCCTGATTATGCTGCTTTGGACTCAAAAATTTAGATACCCCTTCCACTTTTCTCCGCATATAAATTTGTAATTTATTAATAAATACTGTCGCTTTTATGTAAATACTTGTCGAATTGTTGTATTTAATAAAACATTTATTTGGCACACCTCTTTTGTTTGAAACTTAAAACTGAAATACGCCAACTATGCTTTGAATCAAACATTGTTTTCTTTTTCTTTTATATAAGTCTGGAACAACATAAATGAGATCAAAGGCATTCTTTAGAACGAAAAAAAAAGTTAACCTATGCTCTTACATTAAACGGATCTTCTGTGATATTCAGGTTTCATCTGACTTTTCTTTTTGTTAAGCAAAACATGCAAATGTTTCATTTACTACATATTAAATGACAGTTGTAGGCGCATGAGATATCTGCATTTGATTCGCTATCTCCCTCTATAGTATGTAATCAATCACAAGCTTTTGGACGTCATAATATTTTATTTCAACTACTTTATTGTAGTGTACTGTGCCTTTGGCTAGATTTAATGTCTTACTTGACAAACCTGTTTAAAGATTATCCGCCCTTTTTAATTATCATTACACGAGTTATTCCTTAGTTAATCAAAATTTACCTAAAAATGACAAACACATAAACCTTATAGACCTGTGTACAACTAGAACAAGCGATCTTCATCATTTACTGCTACTTCAAAATAAGATAACATTGGAATAGTACATGCTACACTGTATATGCATCTATGTCTATGTATGTGTAGCCTATCATGGCAGTGTGTACACAAGCTATTTCCTGGTTTTTTTTTATCGGAATACCATTCACATACTCAGTAGACGCGAGGTCCTCGCTATATTAAACTAGGTATGGGACCTTTTAACAAAGGTTACCAATCCATTGGGTAACAAGAGATTATGTATCTAATTTCTGACTTTTCAGAAATGTTTTCTTTGTGATCTAAATATTCTACACATGTAATAAATAAGGTACAATATGTTTTTGATGTTCCTAAATGTAAAAAACAGGACTATACATGTATTTAAGTTCACAGATTTTACTTACTTTGATTGCACAAAAAGTAAATCGATATTCTTATTATATAAAAGTTCTGTTTAACAGTTCTAGACTTCCTCTTTCATAATTTATTGATTTTATATTTTAATTACAAAACCTTCTTGGTCACCCAGTTATATTCTTCTTAGTAACAAATTAACTTCTATAATATTTGACCTTTTTATTAATGCGAAACATATGCAATGAGGTCAAAGCTCTACCCATAAAGTAATGCAACTTGCTTTTGTGTGTCTTGAATTTCCAATTCCAAGTGTAACCATGCTCGTTAAGCCAGGAGGCTTTTTCTTAATTCATTTTGGGAAAGTTGCATTTATTCTCAATATACATAAAGGCTGGCCAACTCGACAATTTATCTCTCACGTCTAATCATTACTCTTATTGTTTTATAAAAGAGCTTAACCTTTTAATTCTAATTCTAATAGCCAGAAGACATAGATGTTACTAGAAAAATTTTGTTAAAAATGCCATTTTACATGCATAAGAAAACACATTTTCTCGAGAATAGCTCATTTTATGCCTCGGGTGCTCAGTATCCTACGGGGAAATCACCAAAACAGCGAACTTTTTTATTTCTTTAAAAAGGTGGTTTGTCTCTGATGGTAAGATCAAGAAAAAAAATCAGAGTCAGTCAACGCCTCACTAATATTACCATAAACAATATACATGTGGTTGTTTGACAAGCTTTTTAGACTACAGATGACAAGATTTAAATTTGATGCTTCCATATGACAAGTCCGTGAATATATGTAAGCTCTGAATATCAGAAATATAAATTCTGCTAAAATAAAGGCGATTGCAAGGTTACGTATTGGATAGTAGCTACCAAGTATAATAACAAGTATAATTAACTCGCGAGGACTGTATTGATTTATGCATGTCTCCATGTCATACCCAGATGAAATAACAAATTTAACTACTAAGCAGTTTATCTCGGAGATGATTTCTTATTACGGTGAACTATAGTTACCTAATCCAATTAACAAAACTCATAGGGAAAAATAAACAAAGATAACGGAATCGGTCAAAAAAAACCATGTTCCAAAAAACACCAAATATAACGTTTGTATTGCATAAGAACTTCATCAAGTGTAAGGCTGAATATGAATGTTATTTGTATGACAAGCAGATTTGTTGAAACTCAAGATGTTCACAAAAAGTATAAGAGTCTATGCTGTTTTTATTACTACTGTAACTGGCAAATTCTTTAGAATTGCATGTGATATCGAAAAATGTCAGCTTTAATAAAAATGAAGTAGAGAAAGTATGTATCACATAACTATTGCCATATGGGCGTCCAGTATCAAAGGGATTGCAATTTTTTTATTATATTCATGTTTACTATACCCTTTCACGAATTTAAAAAAAAATCACAAATTATTAAGAAAATAGGTGTAACATATACGGATATTCGCACACTATGGTCACTTCGAAAGGGAAAAAAAACTTCTGATATATTCTTGTAGCTTAAATGACAGAGACTTCTGAATGAAATGACCCAAGTCATCTGCTTTTTATGGTGTCCCTGTGTTTTTTTTTACTCTTTTTTTAATTCAAGAATCTCTTTCTTTTTCTTCTCTCTTTCTTTCTTTCTTACCTAATATTCCTTTTGTCTTTCCTCCCTCCTTTTTTCACAAGTACACAATTACTCATATATAAAAGTCATAAAGTCTTTTTAAAAAAAATAGACAACTAGATTCCTGGATTCCGCTGAATTCTTTCTGGCAGCAATATCAACAACAACAAAAAATTAAGGAAAAATGGAAAGCGTTATAAGCAGATCAAGTGCTGATGCCACCTCAACAGAGCTCTCACGAAGACAAACTTGGGAAAGTGGCATCATGAGTACCAGTAGCGGTGGTGATAGTCTTACATCATTTGATTCGATGTCCTTTGAAAAAGATATGTCTGGAATTAGTGTTCAAATGGATCAGCTCTCGTTTATGAGTAATAGATCAAGCCGCTATATTCAATTGATTGATGACTTGGCAATCATCGATGAAATTTACCAATCGTTTGACAGTGAAGGAGAAAGCGATCCATATGGTGAATAGCATACAACTATATATATAGATACTTCTTTTTACTTATTTAAGTTTTTTCTTTTTTTTTTTTGAATATAATAAATAGAAAGACAGGTGGCAGATGCTGCGAGAAACGTAGCACAGAAAAAACTGAGTGCAGATGAACTTTTTGAATCCGAGGAAAGATTTGTAAATGACCTTTCCGTTTTTAAAACTACTTACCTAATCCCAATGGCACACTGGTTAAAAGGGGCCGAAAAAGAGGAATTCTTCGAAAGATATAAAGGTCTTTGTCCAAAGGATGTCCTTTATACTATTTTTAAACAAATTGATGAAATTACAATCGCACATCAACAATTTCTTCGGAGGTTTAAAGAGAGGTAAGATAAAAAAAATGGCTGGGAGAAAATCTTATTTTTATGTATAACCATATGTCTCTTTAAACAGACTTCAGATCTGGGGTCCAACCCAGTTTATTTCTGATATTTTTGCAACTTTTGTAAGTTAGAGTTGCGCCTTTTCTGTTATTTTCTTAATTCTATTAAGCTTTTTTTTTGTGCACTACTCATTATGGTTATACAACAAGATTATCTAACGCCACTTTTTTTTGTAGTATGAACACTTAGCCGTTTATGAAACCTTTCTAAGCAACTACCCAAGTACAATTGTGACACTTGACTTACTATACAGACAATGTTCTTCATTCTCAAAAATTTTGGACGTAAATATTTCTTAAAAAATAATCAAGGTATAGACCATGTGAACTAAACAGCTTCTTTCTTTTTTTTTAGTTGATTCAAGCAAATAAGAAGGATCCTAATGCTCAAGATCTTATTTATTACCTAAAAGCACCACTCGCTAGAATTTCAATTTATACAAATTTACTTTCACAGATGACTTTAACTACGGAGCCTGCCCACCCAGACTATAGATCTGTAACACGAATTAGAGACAAGTTTGTTTTACGTGAAAAGAAGTGGAAAACTATGTAAGTAAAACTTATTAACAAAATATCTTCTATTAACACCAGTTTTACTTTGTTTACAAAAAAATCAAAAATAGTATCAAAGACCGACTTGCTCATGTACATGTATTGGAGGCCTCTAGAATGATTCAAGGCATTCCGGCTATTGTGACAAGTTCACGTCGTCTTTATATTTCAAGTATACTAACTCGAATTGAAGCATCTGATCCCCATTCTTCTTCGGATGTGAGAACGTATTTACTATATAACGATATGTTCATGTACACTCAAAAATTAAAGTTAAGCAAAGGCTCTCCTCAGCAAAAACTTCATTACAAAGGAATGATTAGCCTTAAACACGCTGAGATTGTGCCACTCTCACGCCAAATCATTACTAAATACCAAGAAGGACCAAAACCTTCGATAATGTCATTTATGCGAAAGAGTGGATCTCAAAATTCTGATGCGTATACCAACATTTACGGATTTGAGATTCGAGTCAATGAAACTGCAACAAGCGAAAGCGTTTCTATGGGGAGTGATACCTATACTGTGCCGGGCCACAGTTCTGGTAATGGTTCTAGACGCCAAATTGTGTTCCGTGTAGAGACTGAAGCAGAGCAAAATAGATGGATTGGTCTACTTCGCATTGTCAGCAAAAATGCTACACGTAAAAGATAAAGTACCATCTTAACTTTTTTCCTTTCCTTTCTTTTTTTTTCGCAATTCCTTTTAATGATTTTGTTCTTTCCTTTACTCGTATATTCTGTTATTATTCCAATATCTTATTTGTGTTCCTTTTTTGTATTGACATATTTAAATATTTTATTTATTTCGCTATGACTATCACTTATTTACATAATTAATCAAACCGTCTCTCCTTCATCAAAAGTTATCAAACAATTGAATTTGACTCAATAAAAGAATTAAAAAACCCACCTATGCAAAAAATGAGAAATAGTGAGCCTTGCTTATTTAATTCAAATCAATGTATCACAAAAAGAGAGGGTACACTTACAAAAGTTATCATATAAGTATCCAAGAGTTAAATGTTATCTAAACCTTATCTTATTTTCAAAAGCTCGGATATTCCCCATGAAAAAAAAAAGAGCTCATGAAACCGCATATTCATCTAGAGTTACTTAAAAATACAACTGAAAGTATATTATACACTCCTTGCTAATACGGGTTTGTGTTGAACCTTATTTTTCTTTTTCTTTGAAGTGATATGCTTTTGATACGAAAAGATAAAAAAAAATGAACCAGTTAATACTTTTGTGATAGGTTGAATCAAACAATGACTCATGTTCCACCAAATTAGATTATAAAAGTGCTGCAGTAATATGAGGCCTGCAGGCCTCATGCTCAATGATGGTTGAGTGAAAATCCTTGGAGTTTATAGAAACAATTACAAATGATAGTTCTATCTTTTCCCGATAAACTAAATGTAATAATTTGAGAATTTTAAAGAAAAAACTAATATCAATTATGCATCACTTTTTCTCTCTTATTTATTCTTCCTGAATTCTGGTAAAGGTCTGAGTGAATTATTGGTGCTAATATATCGTTTTTATTTGTTTTATATCATCTTAAAAGGAATACCTGGAATCTTCCGTCTTCTTGGAGGTAATCCTTGTTTAACCATTCCACAAAGCTGTGGAAGAATAATTAATACTTTCAATATTTGTAATTTAGAATGAATACATTAGTGTATTGTGTTATACTACATCGAAACAACATGTCAAAACTAATCGTCTCAGAAAATACTGTACCTTATATATCAATTTATTTAGCATTCATACTTTGACAATTGAGAACTCAAATGCAGGTAATAGTATCTTTTCAGATAAGAAACACACTTTATTGCTAAAATGATAAAGAGTGATTAGAAATATTTTAAAAAATGCTCTCCAACAAAACACTATAAAGAGAACTTTGAAAGGTTACTTAGCATCTCATAGAAGCTATACTAAGAGATAACTTCTCTATAAATGATTATATCATCTCTCGTTGTTATAAAAGCCTCCATCGTGTATTTTTTAATGTCTTTGGGTTTAGTATGGAGAAACTGGTGCTGGCTTCAACGAAGGTAGGCAGGAAAATAGTACTAATTATTAAGATCCTTCTTTCAATAACTAGATATAGATAAAGCCCCCTAAAAGTTTCGCTCTAAAAAATTTAAAATAAAAGAGGTACATCTTACTAATATGCAGCAGCCTCTTTCAGGCATAAAAACAAAGA
>VCJG01003769.1:1770-17455 GCA_024140375.1 Backusella westeae | reverse complement strand
AAAAAAAAAAAAAAAAAAAAAAAAAAAAAAAAAAAAAAAAAAAAGACAAACAGTGCGTTAATTATCATAAATTAAATATATAGCTGCTCGTGCTGCTGCCAAGGTGTAACAACAGGGCCTCAAGGGGTAGTCATCCTCCCAGCGTGGTTGTCAATTTGATCGTCATCATGCTACTAATTTTGTGCGAGCAGATGGGTATAATTGTGAAAGAAGAGAGTCAATTAGTGTTTTAGTATTGAGTTAAATACTAATAATTGAGTTCATCCTAAAACTGTTAGAGTTGTTGTTATAAATAGTAGCAGTTTCTATTAACAATAATGAATGCAATGAGAAAGAAAATTGCTGTAAGATCTGAAGAGGAGAAGGTTCATATTTATGAACCACTAAACGCTTGATAAAGTTAATTGCTTATTCATTGTCCTTATAAAAAGAGCCTAAAAACATATAAGTCTGCTAGCAAGGGTGGAATAACACGGAAAGCAGTAATAAAAATAAGAAAAAAAAAACGCGCACAATATGCTGTTAAAAAATGAATGGAGATAATGGAGTAAAACTAAAATAGTTTTTTGGGGGAAATAGCTTTACCGAAGTGGAGCAGCAGCACCTCTAGGAGAATTTTTGTCCTGAATTTTACAGCAATGATCTCCATAATAAATGGCAGTCGATAAACCTTCTCTTATAAGATCTTTATCTCGGATGCATTGTCTTTTTTTAGCGCTACTTCCGTTAAAGCTGATGATAGCAAAATTCATACACACAAATGACAGCTTCGTTATCGTACATGTACATTCATTACTCAAGTAACATGTTTTATAAAAGATTTTTATTGCTTTTGTTATTGTTTGTATTATTAATGTTTATTATTATATCCTTAAAATAAGGGGAGGGAGGAAACAAGGAAAAAAGGTATGTTTTCTTTCTTTTTCTTATTTTTTTTATAATAGGAGAGAAATAAAAAGAGAGGAGATGAAAGAAAAGAAGAAACAAAAAGAAGGGGAAAAACATATAATATATTATGAACAAGGAACTCTCTTTTAAGTATATGGTCCCTATTTGGCTGGTCGAAAAAAAATAAATTAATACAGATCAAATATGCATGAACTCTTGTTCTCTCTTTCTCTTCCTTTCTCTCTTTTCCGTTCATCAATGTTTCATAATAAAAAAAACCCAAAAAAACTCATGTTGAATCTTTCGCCAAAAAAACAACAACCAGAAGTAAAAGTAAATACTGGAAACAACATTAATATTATTGAAGATCATCGATATAAAATATATTATCAATATGGTCCTGCTTGTATCTTGCCAAACCTGTATTTGGGTGCCTCTTATAATGCTGAAAACATCCAACAGCTTCATCGACTCGATGTGACCTCAATAATCAACGTTGCAAGCGAGATTAACTTGTCACCACCTTCTAATAAATTGGAATACCATCACATTCGATGGACGCATAATGAAGATAATCTAGATTTCAATCAAGTGATACAAATTATTTATGCGGCACATAAGAAAAATCAGGTTGTACTGGTGCATTGCCAACAAGGTATTGAAAGGTCTGCTACGCTTGTCCTTGCCTATTTGATTTATCTTTCTCGTTGCAATAAACCACTCACTGCCGTCTCGTCGAATCTTATTGCGGGCCAAAATTGGTCATTGGACCATGCCATCTCTTATGTTCAAAAACGAGCCCCTGCTATTCGTCCTAATATGAATCAACTTTACCAATTACGTGAATATGAAAAATCCATGCCTATCCAACATAAGCGTCGCACTCGAAGTCGCTCAGGGTCTGTCTTATTATTTAATAATGACAAATTGCCAGAGGTTCGAAGGAAGCGTTCAGCTAGTGTTCGAGAATTAACGACCAACTCACCGTGGGACGGTCATGATTATTCTTCAGCAAAAAAGCAGTCTGATGAAAAACAAGCAACTCATACCAACACTTCTGCTACTGCTGCTGCTGTTTTATTGGTAGCTTGTATGGTCGTTTATCAAAAAAATTATCGAATTAATATGTGACATTTTAACCTATTTTTGTATATTTCCTCTCCCTTCATTTTGTTAGTTTGTTTATAACTTAAAACACTTAAAATATATGTTTAAATAATGATGATAATCATGAAAAATGTAAAAGATCATAAGAATGAAATATCTTTGGTAATATTTACATATAAAGAAAAAGTGAATATTTTCTTTGTTTTTCGGATGGGAGTAATGTTATAAAGCAACCTGCACCCTTTACTAATAATAATAATAACAAAGGCTATGCTTAAAAGGATATTTATTTTTGTAACGCTTAAGATTATTATATGAGCAATACGGATAGTAGCGATAGTGGTATTATAAGAAAATAGGTATACGGAATATATTATCATAGTATGAATAACATATTAGGATCGATGAACAATACATTGTTGAACAGGATCAAGTGTTTCTGCAGAATTCCATTGCGTCAACGTAGAAAAAGTAACAAAAGTCGAACTAGAGTAACATATTAGCAAATAAATAAATAAAGATATATGATGAACAAAAACAACTTACCAAACGATACCAAATGTAACAAGTAGATAGTCAGCCAATTTTTTGGCAGGAGTTAAAGTGGTAAAACTCGCCTTTAAATGGAACAATGGTGGGAAGATGAAACATAGAGGAATACAAAACAATGCGCCAATAAATGAAACAAATTTATCCAGTTTGTCTTTGGACCCAGCAATCCCAATAGCAGCACATAAAAAGACAACAAATACTCTAAAAAGATTCTTTTGCCATTTTATAAATGTTGATTTTTTCCCGGACTTTGTGGTAAACAGGCCATTTTCCATTATGCGAATTGCTGGAAATAGCTGTAATGGAATGGACAGACAAATGGATAGAGAGTACAGTGTCTGGATGGAGGATACCATTGGATCTTTACTTGGTAAATTCAATAAAATGATGGTCTCGACACTTCCACCAAACGCCATGTACGATATTGCACCCATTAAAATAAATAGCACTGTGATCAGACTCAGCACACGCGTAAGAACTTGAGGAAATTTCTGTGGTTCTTTCATGGAATCTGTGATTGGAGTCACTGCATATAATAAAACAACAAAAGGGATGTCAGACAAGAGGAGAACATTCATTGTTTTAAATCATATGTAAATATTATTTTACCCAAACCAATGCCTTCAAACGTAAACGCTGCAGTTCCAATAAAAAGAGGGAAATGAGATGGGTTCCACATGGCAACATCTGCGACACCAAAAAGGAACAACTCCTTAAAATCATAATAAAAGAGGTAAACCAAACCAATGACGATAAAAACATCTGCAATCAACGCAAACACCGAAAGACGCTGTATCTTTCGTATCATAGCTAAAGGTATGAATGCAAAGCTTTGTAATAGAATCAGGAAAGGCATTGGAAGCGAAACACGACATTTTGAAAATGCAAGCACCAGTGACTGCAGATTTTCTGCAACAAAGATCATGTATGCACAAACAAACCCGATCTGACAAAGCGTGATGGTAAACAGCACAGACATCCGCATCTTGTTGCCATAAAGTACACCACCCATTTCTCCAAAACTGGTAGGAACAACGGCTCTAGTTTCCACCAACAATAGAAACGACCAGTGTGATATCATTGCCCAGCAAATACTAGCAATAATTGAAAACAAAAGTCCTCCATTATAAAACCTACAAAAAACAAACAAAAACAAACCCACTTTAGCTTTTTATGTTTATACCTCAAAAGAAGGGAAAGAAAGAAAGAAAAACAAGCCTGACTAACGCACGCTTTCGGTAAAAACATGATTCCTGGATAAATTAAATAGAGTTGTTGCTAAGGACTTATTAAATAAGCTTTTTGAAAAAGTATATTTTCTAGACTTTTACCTGTTGTCACGAATGATTTTAATAATAGAAACATTGCCTTTCCAGGAGTAGCCTTTCCCTGAAGTGTATAGCTGCTTCTTCTTCTAGACCGTGAAAGAAGACGAATATCCTCCCGCTGTATATTTAAGGAATCCGCCGTCCTCTTTGTCTTGCCATTGCTCCCAACACTTATCGGAAGCGGTAGTTCGCTTCCATCACTATCATCGCCACTTTCCTCATTTATACTTGCATTCCTTTTATATATCGATCCATATGACACGCCATTACTGTGAGACGCTCCTTGATTTGTCTCCATATCAACATATCCTGCTTTAACCTCTTCTTCGGACGACGAGCTGTATTGCTCTTCATCAGATGATTCGATATCACTCAAGTTCTCGCCTCCAAAATGACCATACAAACACAAGAACTCGACAAAGCTACCAGTGACAAAATTGGGTTTTCTTTTTCCCTGTCTTTCAGCGTTTGCCAAGACATGATAACGACGGAAACCACCAGGTTGTTTTATCAGAGTTTGTTGGTGATGACCAGTAACCGGGATAGAAACAGATCTTGTCCTTTTTCTCCTTTGGCGTTCGACTCTTGCAGTCCATTTATAAATGTCGTCTAAAACAGCGCCTCCTGGTAATGTCAAATGATGAGCGCTGTGGGTGTCAATATTGTTTGAGTAATGTCGTTCCGACTTGTTTATACGCGAAGATCTGTTTCTGGGCTTTTTGGCATGTTGGTAGACAAGGTGGCGCTTGACTACTTTGGCCACTTGGTCGATGGGCAATTCAATGGTTAGAGAGCGTTCCATTCAATAAAAACAACCACAATAAATAAACAAAAAGTTGTATTATTGCAGGAGGTGCGTTTTTGTTTTGTTTTGACAATTTGTTACAATGTTGTAGAGAAGAAAAAGAGTCGAATCAAAAGCGCGATTTCAAACTGTAAAAATAAATAAAAAACACATAAAACACATGTCATCCACTCAGTGATATGGCCTAATTGAAGCTGATAACATATCGGCCACTACTTTTATTCCAGGGCCTGGTCTCTATGCCGAATTTTTTGATGCTGTGGATAGTCATATGCAGTTTTATTGATATGTGACCAATAAAATAGAGATTAATACAAACAGGTACGTATCCATGAGGATATGGTATCAAGGGAAGAAGCCAAAAAAAAAAGACTAACATCGTTATATTTGCGTTTATTTTCTTGAAAAAGATGATTATGTAAACTATCAAGCAACTGTGAAATAAATAAAAAATATATTGTAAATGTAAAAAAGATTATAAATCGATATATCCTTATATCTTTCGTTTAGGTGAAGTAATTCTGCCGGCACCAACACCATCCGAACCATCATCATGTCTACGCTTGAATGTGGTCCTGTCTATTTCGATTACTTCTTCTTCTTCTTCTTCTTCTTCTTCTTCTTCTTCTTCTTCTTCTTCTTCTTCTTCTTCTTCGGTAACAGCAGATCCTGTGCCTTCAGTACCTCTAGCTTCACGCTCTTCAAATTCACTTTCGCTAAAAAATTGAAGAGTAGTCTCCTCGTCCTCGTTAAAAGGCTCTAGTTGGACCTCTCCGGGATATTCTTCATCAGCGAAAGGTTCTATCACTTCCTCTACAGACTCGCATTCTTCGCTTATAGTTTCGAGTGTAATGGAAACAATGGAGCCACTTCCTGAACCAGGATCGTTTGCTTCTTCATCTTCAATGGGAGGAATAGGACCTTGATCAGTGTCACCTTCCGTTCTAGGAGCTGGTACAGCGTCGATGTCTTGGGCACCAGCTTGAAATTCAGTTTCGGTTTCAGTAGAAGAGCCACTTTTATCAGAATCACCAGTAGGATCACTGGAGCTGCTTGGTTCACCGGTTTCTGGTACGTCACTCTGTGCTTGGACTGAAAATACTATGTCTTCATACTTTTGAGCTTTTGTTTCTAGTCTTTGTATACTTTCGAATATAGCACGACCTGCAGGGGGAATGTAGGGCTCCAATTGCTCTCTGCGAACCTTGATTTCATCCCTGCACTCTTGAAGTTTTTCGCGGTAGTTAGGTATCTTAGTAATGACAGCACAGCTAAATTCAATGTTACTAGTTCTTGTTTTGTCTTCAAGATAGTCAACCAGCCACTTGTTCCAGGCTATTTCTTCACCTTGAGGATCCAAGGGTTTACCAATGGGAAGAGGATTTTCCTTGCTGCCATCCAGTTCGTAGACATTTCCGGCCTTATTTATGTAGCTTATAAAGCGATAGGGCTCATCTAATGCTTTAGGAGTGCTACTGAAAATTATTAGAGAGCCTTATTTTCTCTTTTTTTTTTTATCATTATTCACATCCTCTTCCTGTTTTTTTTTTTCTTTTTTTTTACTTACTACTCTTTGTCTGAGCTTTCAGAGCTTCTACTTTCGGAGGACTCATCTAAACTGGGGCTTAGGATCTATATATAAGAAAGAAAGACGGAGCTATAACTAAACTAGATGTATTTTACCCGCTTTAGTGACTTACGGAACGGCGATCCTTTCCCTTTCCAACCTTTAAAGAGGCTATGTGATGCAGACTCACCACATTCACATTGTTATTCTGAAATACATCCAAAAGAGCAGAGGTGACTAGGTAGTTACTATTTCGCTGGTGGGGAGAGAAAGAAACGTCGCTTTGAGATGGTCCACCTTTATCTTTTAACTGGGGGGATAAAACTTCTAGATTTTTAAAAGCAAAAATAACACCAATAGTTTCCCTAATAATAATCAAAAACAGATGAACAATGAGAATTGTGTATATCATTTATGATGGAAACAATAGAAAATTCTTACTCTTCTGAAAAGTTCAATATCTCGTTGGCTTCTGAAATGACATGAACCCCGATACCATTTACTTGGTAGCGAGATTTCATGTGAACGAAAACACCTAGAGACAAGGAAAATGATAAAATTTAGAGACCATATTTACGAAGTGTTATCCATTCTCAAATTACCCGAACCAAGACGAATTGGAGCCCATATGCTTTGAGTTTGAGTATCCATGGAGGACATGTTGAAAGTAAAAGAAAAATGATATATCTTTTTATCTGTGAATCGCTGGACTATATATACTAAAAGCATAATCAATTTTTTAATATGATAGTAAAGAATAGACCGTTGTTTATAATTTCATTATTTCAACTCTTTGATATTTATTGAGTGGTACCCTATTGGAGTATTTTGACTTTTTTTTTTCTTTTTAATACATTGTTTTTTTATTTTCCTAATCGAATTAAGGGGGTTACAGCTTTTCTTTGTCAAAATCATAATAAAAGTACTCTATTGCAATTATTATATAATTAAAAACAAACACCTCCCTCTTTTTATTTATATACTTGAGGTCCCATTGTAGTAAAGTAAAGCAATGCCATAAATAGCTTTTATATATAACTGGGATACCCTATTGTTGGATTATTTCTTTTTTTTTTATATTAACGTTTTTGAAATTGAGCAGCTTTCATATCTAAAAGAATTTTACTCTAGTTAATTTCATTGACAATCCTGCGAATAATCCATCAATTAATTAAAACATCGACGAAGGCAACTGCTTTTACACCATTTTAACTTCAACAAAGAATACTATAAAATACTTTATTTTACCGGAAGCAATAGAAAATGCCAATAATATTTGCTTCTTTTAACAAAATCTATTTTTGTTTTAAAAATAAAGAAAGACGGAAAAGAAGTAGGATTGATTCATGTCTTTTATTCTTCCTCTGGAGTAAAACGTGCTAAATTAGAAAATGAATTGATACTACTCATTGTTAATTTCAAGACAATCTGCTTTTTTAAAATTAAAAATAACTCGGCCATTTAAAGTTTTGGTGTTGAAAAAAGCCAAGCTTATGTGACTTTTATATTCCTAAAAGGAAAGCAATCCAGGTACTTGTTTGTTCAAGTGCAAGGTTCTGAAGAGAATGGAATTCATTGTATATTATTAGAGGTTTTTTTATGTTTTTTTATGAGGTTTTCACGGAATGTGTTGTATTGAGTGGAATCTCAAAAAGCGGGATGTGGAGATAATCAGGGATTCATTACAACAGGTGATAGAATGAGGGTCCAATCTAATTTTAAGTAACTTAGCAAAACAAAAATCCTTGGTCAAGGAATCATTTGATACTATACTATATATGTATCCGCTCGAATTCAAAACCCTATTGCTAAAACACAGTGTCAAGTAATCACTACCGGCTCCATATTTGACAAAAAAATGCGTTACTCCTTTTTGTTGAAAAAGTGTATTAAACGATTATATTTTTCTTCTTCTTATTCTTATTTTGGCACAAGTTCAATGATTTATTTAATATATATATATATATATATATATATTTAAGAGCTAACTTTTTCAACAGCCTGAAAGTATTCATGGTGGTTCAATGTTGTTCACTTGAATAGATATATAAAAAAAAATAATAGCACCCTTTTTCTCTAATGATAGAAAGGAGGCAGTTGCACTTTTTCGTTCCTTAAGCCTCTTTTCTTTTTTCTGACAATCATCTTCAAATGGAAATATCGGAATAGATTATTAAGAGAAAACTTTATATCTCAAAACCTGTTCCTATGTTTATTTATTTTTTTTGATGCATGAAAGATTTGATCTAATGCGATCATCCCATAATGATAAAAAAAAATACGAGTTGTTATATACGTAAATAGAGATAATTGGTAATATAATATTATCAAATTGGATAATCCCCTTATATTCAGCAAATAATTATATGTAACGACTTTGAGTACACTGATAAGACTCTTTTTACAAGGAATTTATAACTTTAGAGTTATAATAGAACCAAAATCAATGTCATAAAAATTGTATCACCCATTAAGGTATAGTTTTCTCTTTACTATGGTAAATAGTACCATATAAACAAAACATTTATATTTAAATACGTGTAAAGTTTTCTGCGTATGCTATTTAATTATATTTGTTGTCTTTATTTTTCTTTTTAAAAAGAAATGCTGAGGCAATGAGTTCTATTAGTGTGCCTGCATGAATCTCAAAGCCAAAATCGTCGACCAATAATATTGCCGGATTCCGTGAATAGGAATAAGGTTTGCAGATCATTTTATTCATGTTCTTATCAAATCAAATACAGAAACAAAAAATGGAATAAAATGACATAATTTTTGAGTAAATACGCGTATTCTTGTTTCGAATGACAGATACTTTTGAAAAAAATTCCTTCTTACTACTATTGTCTTTTTTGTTTCATTACAAATTTGAAGCATCCTTTATAACAATTTGCAATTGTATATTGTTTTATAAAAGAAAAACAACAACAAAAAATTAAAGGGAAAACAAAAAAGCAGGAGAACATACTTTGTCTTGAAAGAACATAAAAGACAAAGAGCGATTTTTCTTTTTTTTTTTTATATTTCAGTATTGGTATTTTTATTATTATTTCAATCGTTTTTCTTTCTAATTTAACAATTATACCCTTACACAACAGCTACAATAATCATAATGGACACACCAGAGCCAAAAAGTGTAAACCCTGATTTCAAAGGTATCCCAGCCTTCTGTATCATGTTTGTAACTGTCGGAATGACATGCTTTGTATCGCAAACGGCTACAGTCGGACAAATGTATTATAAATCGAGAAAGCCAATACATGCCATTGTCTTTGCCCAAGCAGCGCTTGGTATTATTGTCACCTTTGTTACGCTATTAGCCTCGTTGACAGATATTGACTGTACATTTGTAAGCATACATATATTGATCCAATATCTATAGAATCTAACATGACCGTCTTTTAGCGTCTCATTTTTTCTATTGTGGGTGTTAATGTTGGCAATATTGCACTTCAATGTGTTTTGCTATGGAAAGCATATCTTGGAAACAATCGCTCCAGAGTCATTCTTATCTTAGGATCTCTTCCTATTCTTGCTATCAGCTTATTCATCATTGCAAACATGACAATAGATAAGTCTTCTACTAATCGCCAAGCAGGAACGTGTTTAACAGATTATCGTATGTCATTGACTTTTTTTTTTAAAAAAAAAAATGGCACTGTTTATTAACTCTTTTATTTAAAGCTCTACGAATTGTCATTGCTAAAGCTACCATTGATGCTAGTTCAAATGTCTTTCTTTCATTTTGTTTCATCTTGGTTATTTACCGACACTACAGAGTATTAGGAAGTAGTATTCAACGCACACTTATTAAAGAAGGTTTAATTTACTGGTAAAATGAAAATGTGATATAAAAAAGGACTATTTTTTTTAACTTTTTACTTGAACACAGCTTCGGTGTTTGCTTTTCCAATATTTTGACCGGTATTTTATTATACATGAAAGTTCTTGGAGGAGATACACCTGTTATCTATACTATCGACTGTGAGTACACAGACAAAAAAAAAGAGTATCAATAATACTAATGTTAATTATAGGGTATCTTGCCTCATATCTTATTATTAAGCAACTTCGCTCAGGACACCAAGCACAGCAACAAGAAACTCTAGATGATGGAGAAACAATCGAATCCTTCCATAGTAAAGACGACGAAGATCATGTAGGAGCATTACATCACCAATCTACAAATGCAACCATTGTTGCATCACCAATCTCACCCAACTTTAAATTGGATAAAATCGAATTTACAGAGTCTAAAAGTGACGCTAATGGCACTGATTTAGAATCAAGTGAAAAACGTAAGTCCATAATATCTTTATATTCAAGTCCCATTTTTTAATTCCTCTTTTTTTTTTTAGTTGCTCATATCAAGCTTTAATGAATTAATCTATTTTCTTTATACTTTTTTTTTTACATCATAACAAATATTCCCCAGTTCATAATCATAATGCATTATTTTATTAGCAGAATAAAGGTTGTTCATACGAAACTAAATCTGTTGAATTTGATTACAAACAATGGTCGTGGTCATGTTCATAAATATGAGTATATCCGTGTTGACGATATCTACCTATTTGATTGAATAAGAACAG
Organism: Backusella westeae; assembly: GCA_024140375.1. NCBI lineage: Eukaryota > Fungi > Mucoromycota > Mucoromycetes > Mucorales > Backusellaceae > Backusella > Backusella westeae. Next base: position 6,616 of record VCJG01003769.1, on the reverse strand, counting down.
GAGTGTCATGTAGTAAAAAATGAATCATAGCTTGAATAGAATTTGTTCTATATATTTATAAAATGACATTTGTGCTCGAAGCTTATATACCTACTCTTCTAGAAAAATGAGTGCCGGATAAACACTTTAGTATTAACATTTATTTGTTTAAAATATGTAAAATAATAAAAGCAAATAAATCCATAACATTACCAATGGCTCCATGCAAACAACTCATAACAATCAACTCATCAAAAATCAATATCCACTCGCCCCATTTGAGATTTTAAGGAGGGATATCTCGAGGCATTCATATCTTTAAGGACTGAGATAATAAAAAAAATGATCGATTAAAAATAATGATATAAAATACAATTCTATTTATTTAAAAAAAAAGTTTATAATTAATGTAAAAGAAATCAAGTAATATAAAAAAAAAGTTGGGAGTGTCTATAAAGCAAAGGAAAAAAAATTATTATTAATGGTGGAGACGACGTTCTTGGACTGCTTTAGCCAGTGTTTCCAAAAGACGCTCGGTTTCTTCCCATCCAATACATGAATCTGTGATGGAAACACCATATTCAAGACCAATCGGACCATCGTCTGGCATGGTTTGCTTTCCTTCTTTTAAATTCGACTCAATCATGACGCTCTTGATAGCGTGTTCACCATGGGACACTTGTTCAGCCACTGATTCGACAACTTTGGATTGGTTCTTGTAATTTCCGCAAGAGTTTCCATGAGAGCAATCAATCATGATGGATATTGTGTTGATATTCTGTTTCTGAAGTTGATCTTTTACTTCCTGTACATGTTTTGCGTCGTAATTGGGGCCATTGCTTCCTCCGCGAAGTATGACATGACAGTCCGAGTTGCCCATTGTATGCATGATGCATGCATTACCCTCTCGATTGATTCCCAAGAAATGATGAGGAGAAGATGCTGCTCTTATGCCATCGTATATAATGGAAAGGTTTCCGTCAGTTCCATTCTTGAAACCCACAGGAAACGAGCACCCGCTTGCAAGTTCTCTATGGATCTGTGATTCGGTTGTACGTGCTCCAATGGCACCCCAGGAGATTAAATCGGATATGTATTGTGGAGATATTGTGTCCAAAAGCTCAGTTGAAACTGGCATTCCCATATGAGTAATTTCTGTCATTAATGCTCTTCCCATGCGCAAACCTTTATTTATATCAAAGCTATGTATATGATACCGTTTAGTTATCGAAAATAATGAAAAAGTAGTCATAAGAGTCCCTACCTCATATCTAAGTTTGGATCGTTTACCATTCCCTTCCATCCTACTGAAGTGCGTGGTTTCTCAAAGTAAGTTCTCATTATAATAACAAGATCCTCTTTGAATCTTTCCTTTGCAGACAGCAAAAGTGCAGCTAAATAACAATCGAGTTTAGTGATGGCTCGTTGTGGTTGTTATCGATTTTACCGTATTCTTTTGCTGCGAGAAGGTCATGTATAGAGCACGGGCCAACAACAACAAACATCTTGTCGCTTTTATCTGATAAAATATCGACAATTTCATCTCTTGCTTTTATAGCTGTGTCTATTGATTTTTGAGACTGCATATGATTAGCTTTTTTTCTATTATTATCAGATTAACACATCAAGGTTTGCGCTTACAGAAGGAAATTCTTCTTGTATATAATGCGGCGAAAGGAGTGCATTATAGCATCGAATTCGAGTATCAATCATCTTAAGTATGTATTATTATTAATATTAGAAAGTTAAAAAAGAAAAAAGAAGAAGAAAAAAGAAGAAGAGAGAGCAAGTGAAACCAAAATTTAGAAGACATATATATTGTTTGCTATTATCCAATTTGGACCTGATTTGATGTCCTTATTGCCTATCCACCGATAAAACAAACATTCCTTATTACAAAAAGAAGGTGGGGTTTTGCCGTGATATTGGGATGTAAGCATGTATATGCAGCATTGTTTTTTACGAATTCGTTTATTTAATTTATTTGCTTTTCCAACTCGATATTGTATTGAAATTGACCACTTAACCCAATCCATCATCATTACTTGTAATGTTCTCATATCAAGGCAATGCGTTTGTTTATTCTCTATTCAACTAAAAATGGTATTTTTTTTTATTCTTTTGTGTGTGTATATATATTAAGCACCAAGTGCAGGACGTAAAGCACCAGTGTTTCTTAAAATGGCGTTATAAACATTACTATATGAAAAGAACCATTAGCATATCATAAAACACCCCTTCATTCATATCAATCTTACCGTGTCCAATTTGCAAAACCATGCTTTAAACCACGTACAAAGCTAGATGATGAAGAGACCTTGTCCTTATTTGTTGTCACGACCTTTCCTCTAATACGATACCATTTCCAAGCAGTGGAGCAGATACTCCAAGCAAATCCACTAATAAATGGAACAATGATCTGGTCCTTGATAACTGTGGACCAAATAATACCGAAACGAGAGGTGCCTTTTGCCTGTAAATCAAGAACTGCCTTTTCAAACTGCTTCTCAAATCTCATGTCGGGGACGGGTGGTCCCTTGGGTCTGGCATGAACTGAGAAGTCAGTGCTATCGTCATCATCCTCATCGTCAAGCGCATTCATGCTATCAATGTCTGCATTCTGTAATTCTGTATGGCGTCTTTGAAGTTCTACCAGACGCACAAGCTCGTCATTGTTGTAATCACTGGAAGAAAATAAAGGCGTCCCAGGCTGCTCTTGTTGTGCGTCTTCTTGTGGAAGAGTGTCGACTTCAATATCTACAGTTTCTAACTGTGCTTCTTCAGACATTATTTGCTTTGTTTTTTAAGAAAAAAATAATAGAGAAATACAAAAGTATATTTTGTATTTTGGACGTTATCCAAAACACATTCGTACAAAAATTTCAAAGTCACACGAAGGGTTGTGCCTATTGGCTTACTTGGATACATTCGCCATGTGAGATTCATTGATATTGAATAAATAAAAAAAAGATTAATGAAATGGGCGTAAAGCTTACGAAACGTCTTCACAAATGATGGTAGTAGTATGTCTTGATATGATTGGCTTGCTTTTATTTTTCTTTAAAGGGTAATTCTGTGAACTGTAGGTTCTCGATATTGTCATCATAACCACCTGTTTGTAACTTTTTGATAGTAATGATAGCTTGGTAACGATCAAAATTATGTTTTTAGTATCATCGTATCATTATACAACAAAATACATTAACAAAACGACGGAAAAGCCTTGAGAAGAGAGTTGAACAAAGAGAAAAAGGGTCTAGAATCACTTTGTTGAGCGTTATTAGCTCCTTTAATCAAAATACTAAAGACAAAATTCCAACATGATATTGCCTTCGGTAATAACACAACAGCAATTCTATCCTAATTCTGTCGATCCGATCTACCGCTCAGCAGTGATATTGTTCATCATATTAAAATATAAATTCTATTTTTTTTATATGTAACAACATAAAGTTAACAAAAAGGGAAGTAAAGGAAGTAATAATGAAATAGAGGAAATGCGAATATATGTTACTATTTTATCTTTTTTCTGTTTTTTTATACAAAGTCTAAGCACTGTCATTGGAGACAACACGATCAACAAGAGGTTCGATTTCTTTAATCTTCTCCATAAACACATCAAGTGCAGAGAGGAAGATTTGCTCAGGAGGAATAATACCAGATGTTTCAACATTAACTAAAATAGAATATATCAGTAAAGCGTCCATGATAGTAATAATAATAATAGTAATAACAACTTACAGATAAAATGATCACGGACACGAGTTAAACGGACCTTTCCATTGAATTTATCATGTCGTAAAACCTCTCTACTAACTGTATCCTTACGGGCATTTACCACCTTGGCTGTCTTTACACCATCAATATCAACAACATCTATCACACCCTCAACAAAGCAATTCTTAAAGTCTTCGGCATCTTGACCAGTGATGGGCTCTAAAATGGTGATCTCGGGTAAAAGACGATAGGATGCTGTGGCAACAGGCGACCACTTTGCGTGCTCCCTTCCAACTCCCTTTTGACAATGAAGCTCCATCTCTACTTCCTGGCCAGGTCGAAGCTTGGCAAGCACAATATCATCATGAACTGGTCTTGGTGGATTGTCAGCGAATCTCTCTTCCTGGTTACCTTTAGGTTCCCATTCCAAATCACTAGAATATACTAAATGTGTGTTTTCAGTACATACTGAATCTCTACCTCGCATTTGCTTATGTACTTTACCATAACTATTAATATACAATTTGTTAGGATCAGTTTCATCGGCAGCAGCAGCTGGGTTGCGTTCACACTTCTTCTTCAACTTGAAAACAAGTGTATTAAGATCGGTAGGCCCACCGTCCTCAGGCATGAAATCAAACAAGTTGGGATCGGCCAAGATTGGAACCAAACCCAAGCGGTGTGATAATACTTCATCTTGGATAATTGATGTGTTGTTCATAACATAAACCTTTTCGATGGCCATTGTAGGAAGCTATAAAATATCAAAAACATTAGCAAATCGTTTCATTTCATTCTATATCGTAGTGACCCACCTCGGCAATCATAACACGACGGAAGGCGTTGGCAATAGAAGCGTCAATACCAATAAGATCAAATTCAACACTATGCTTTGACAGGCGATTGATCTTGACCTTGAAATTCTACAAAAACTAATGTCAATGCCATTGTGCTTTTTGCATGTTTGTCGAAACAAGTCTTACGTTTTTAAATTCTTCGAGGTCAAAGGCATTGCTAAGGCCAGGATATTGGTTGGGGTAATCACTTCCGCTATTCTATTTCAATATATTAGAAAAAAGAAGACGACTCGAACATAGAAAAACAAATACAATACACTATAAACTCTGTCCTTTTCAATAACGACACGAGT
>VCJG01003767.1:44995-56382 GCA_024140375.1 Backusella westeae | reverse complement strand
TGTTAATTGGGGGGGGAGAGAGCTTTGGGGGGACAGGTGAAGAGAGGGAGACATAAAGGGGGAGTTATTTTGAGTGGTTATGTGAGACCTACTCCAAATTGAGTCAAGATTCTCACCCGCCTTATCAAGTCAAATCAGTAGGCTTTCCTCCCCCCCTAAAAATAAGGATGTGGGGTAAAAAAATAAAAATGATATTTGCCGTTATTCCCGCTTTGTTTCACTCGTTCATTCTCTTTCTGTCTTGTCTCCTATCATCACGCAATTTCACTTCATTATATGCACCTCCTCTTTTTCTTCCCTCCTTAGATTTCAAAGTTGACTTTTGTGACACACGTGAAAATATATACAATCTTATTCTTGGAGAATGATTTTCATTAAATGTTAAAAACTTGTGTGTGAATCCATATATCTTGATTATTATTTTTTCCCATATAAAAAAAGTGAGAGTAGAGAGAAAACTTTTCTCACATAAAGTTTAGAAAATCATGGACATGGAAAACTTTAATTTTTTTTACAAATAAATAATAAAAAGTATAAATATGTTAAATAAAAAAGCTTGAAAGGAGAAAGTTACACCTTTTTTTTGCATAAAAAAACATGGGGGAATCATATGATTAAATAACAAAAACTACTAATAAAAAAATGTCTTTTTTATTATTCCTTCTCACAGAGGCAAACTGACGTAACATTATCTGATTTTATAAGCAAGAAAAAGGGAAATGTTACCCACGTAAAATAATTAGCCAGATTACAATTGTTTTTATTCAATAAAAGGTGTAGATCAATTATTTGATTACAAAACCTGGGAAGAAGAATGAAAAGGACTACATTACGTTATGCACGTGCGACGTAAATAATTTAATGCGGGGAGAAAGGGTGAGAAAGATTACAAGTGTGTGAATTTGACGAATTTGGTTGTCAAACCGCGGCGCATTTGACAAAAAGATGGATATTTGACGGCCACTCCCACAACACACATACACTGATGAAAATAATTTCTATTCCGAACACCAAGACACACGCACTTAGACTTTTTTTTTGTTTAGATATTGTTTATACATGTCTCATAATTAATTAGAAACTCTCTCTCTCACTACACATTCGGAACGGCATTCATCCGTTCAGGGCACAATCTCCACACAATCTTGGATCACACGAGTTTTAGGTAATTCATCTCCTATTTTAGTAATCTTAACCCCAAGTGCCAAAAACGTGGCATGTTCTACAAAAAAATCAAACCAAAATATTTTTTTTGTATTTAAGTAATCAAACCATAATATTTCTTATGGGAGATTAAAGAAAATTTTATTTTAGAAAAATGCTGGTAAATATTGTTTGTCATACAATGACCCTTATTTTTCAGTTTCTTCTAGTCTTCCTTTTTTTTCTCAGGTTGATATGGATAACGACGGGTATTTTTTTTTTTTCACCAGGGTTTTTTTCCCATTTTATGCTACGTTAAAAAGTGAAACAAGGTTTTTATTCATTTGGCACGTGATATATAATGGTCTAGCAAATGTAATTGATCAGATTTAAGTGATGCTAAGTATATATTTTTAAATCGATCCCCAAGAACTTGGTAGATCCCCACAGAAGCATGAACGCATGATTTTCGAACAGCAGTATTATTATGTGAAAAACACTATATACAATATATATATAAGATATCATATCTATAAGGTATAACATGATAATTCTTACCTTTACAAGAATGCCATTACTCTCTTGTAATGAGTCTTCTAGTGCATTTCCTGATGTTTTTACTGCTTTTTTACCGATAAAGTTTAAAAGTGAGGGTAAGGCATCGTCTATTTCTCGTTCAAAATACTCGTTTGCCAGGTTCCATAACAGTTTTAGAGCTGTTTTATCATCACATAAAAGTGAATGCACAGTTTCCTCTGCCACAAGCTCAATCTACAATTTTTTGAATTTAATACATGCAGATGTTTTGAACTTGTAATTCTTACATGGTTATATTTATCCTTCCATCCATCAAAAAGTGCTTTCAATAACCTGAAAGTCAATTTTGGCGAAAACAAGTTTTCAACCAAAACCTTATCTTGAATTAACGATTTTAGAAACCTTGTTGCCTGCAAGCGGATGATGGGATTGGTCGATAGGACTTGGACCAACACATCGATCAAGGAATAAAAGAGGCTTTTTTCATCATACCACACTTGTTTGGGGACGGTTTCAAGTTGTAAAAATAACGCACGTTTAGGCTCCATCTCTAATTCACTGATTAAGTTTGATGCCTGCTGAGTCTTTGGATCAGATCTCAGCAATCTTCTTTTCTTTTTTTGGGATTTTTCATTATTGGCTGTGGATGAGGAGCGGGTATGCTTGATTCCCGATGTTTCCACTTTTACGGCAATTGACTCTGATGTTGTGGTAATTGCTAAATCATCGTGATTGCTCAATCCCAGGTTTGTGCCTTTAAGCTATCAAAATGGATCCAATTAATTACTACAATACGCTTATAAATAAATAACTACTAACATCTTGCCCAAAATTCAAATCTGAAATTGCCTGTGTCATTCCGGTATGCTCATCATCGCAATAATCACGATCCAGTATATTATCCCATGCCTCCATCGCATGCGCCTCGTTAATGGGAGGTTCCGGCTCCATATCATCAAGTTCAATTGATCCAAAACTTATATCCAATAAATCCTGCAATTTAGCGGCCTCGTCATCTTGAGGATGGTGGATACCAAGTGCCTCATACACAGCGGTACTATCCTCCACTTTAGCTATAGCGCGTTCAAACATGCGTTCATTTGCCAGTTTCAAATGCGCCAGTAACATACAAATACAATCATAATATGTTGTCGATTCCGGCCGACTTCCCTCCTCATAATCCGATAATAGGCCAAAGACCAGCTCCAGCGAAACATTGACATTATCGTCCACATCAAACCATTGCCCACTCACGCATTCACCATCAAGGTACAGTGAACCCTCCATGACCATGTCGGGATCCTCCTCCTCTGCTAGCCCCACATACTCGCATACAATCTCATCCATCCACTTTAGCAATCCAATCAACAAGCTACTTTTATAGCTTGGATAGACCAACAAATCACGCCTCACACTTGAGTCCAGTAGCTTGTTGTCGCGGTTCCTGCATGACACTAGCAAATTTACCAATTCCTGTGCCAATTCCGGATCCTTTCTCTTTAAAAACAGTTTAAGTCGCATTAAGCCTTTACCATATATCGAGGACCCATCCTCTTCCTTTGCGATGATGAGTGTCGGTGCATAGTAATTGAAGGCGAGTATATTGACAAGCACACCGGCAAGACAGTCCCAGCTCATCAATGCCTTGTAAATGTCGTGATGGAGGAAATGGTTGGAAAGAAAGTCCATTATGGCCAAAGAGAGAGTAACTTTGGAGGGTATATCGGGTGGGAGTATTTGCTGCTGACGGGGCTGGTAGTGGACATGCTTCATTTTATCGCAGAGTGTGTGGAGACCCTTGATAATCTGGTTGGGGTCGTTGCTCTGCAGCATCTCTAGGATGGCAATGGCAGCGCTCTGCTGGTGATAATCGGATTTTGTACGTCTTGTTGGTGTGGATGCACTTGTCAACTTGTTATTATGTATTGGGGTAGAAGTGGGAGGGGCGGATGCATTTGAAATGTGCGAGAGGCGGCTTAGCTTATAGGATGATGATGATGATGATAATGATGGTGATGGTGATGGTAAAGGTGATAGTACTGGTGATGGCGACGGTGACAGCGAAGGCGATGGAGATGGTTGCATCGCTTTAGTAGTTGTCATTGTTGGTATGTTTGATCGTTTGCGAGGAGATGATGATGATGATGGTGATGTCACGGAAGAAAGGGATCGTTTTAGCGATGGTCTTACACTTGATTTGGATAGATGTGATAGAGAATAAGCTCTAGCTGGTGGTGGCATTACAGTAACTCTCTTTAATGGGCTTAGTGTTTTTGAATCCATTGATTGCGTCATTCTATAACATTGATATTAAATTTCTCTTTCTTGTACCCTTTTCTTTCCTCTTTCTTACTTTTCGGCCTTTTCAGGCCAATATCCATGAAACAACCAATACAGCTGCCTAGAGTTTTCTCTTACTTTAGGCGAGGCATCCGACAAGCCTCTTTTTAAGAATTGAACAATGATATCTGGCGCCCCTGCTTTGTCCATGGCCAATCTGGTGTTTTCATTGTGTGCATGTTTTTCCAAGATTGTCTTTAGATAAGTCGTGCATGCCTGCTTTGTCTGCATATTTCTTTCCTGCATGGATTTATTCAGGACATTCAGTGTTTTAGTATGAAAAGCGGTGTTCTCCAAAAAGGTATTGGTGACCTCGGTTGACTTTTCGATAATGATTCTTTTGGTGACGCCGCTTAGTTTTATGAGATTGTTGAGTAATAGATCAATCGTGTAGCTATCCAATCCATCGCCTAGTGCTAGGCCTACATCCGATATCAATGAAAGTGCTTCTATGGCAAATGTCGTTCTCATACTATGAATCTATTTGTTGGATCGATTACAAACTAAGCACACGTAAAGTGGAAGTGTCTTTTTTTTAATATTTTTATTATTACCGTTTTGACTATTCCAGTTGCTAGTTCACGTATTCCCGATAATAACGTGTCACGCCAGTCTTCGTTTTGTTCATTTACAATCTTTCGTAAGCGCACAATGGCATTGTTTCTTGCTGTCCAATTTAGCTCTGTTTCCTTTCCCTCAAACAGTTTGACGAGATGTGTGAATTCCTTTTCCAGGTCTCGTTGAGAAGTAATCTACAAAAAGCATTACTTGGTAAACTGTAACTGCAACATACACACTTGAATAATAGTATTACGTTAAGTCTTGTGCTCATAAAGTCGGCTGATCTGTTGAATATAATATTTAAACATAAAACACTGCTAAGCTCTCTTTTTGTGTTTCCGTTTTTTTTTTATCGTGAGTGGTGAAGCCTTATTGTTCAAAAACCAAAAATATCACGTGGACATAAGCCGGACAATTGATATTCCGGCGACTTGAACTTGGTTTTTTTCTTTTTAAGTTGACACCTGCAGAAATGTACGCTTATCTTTTTTAAATCGATGTCAAAGTGTATATTTGTCATTTAATGGCTTTATTAAGGGAATAAAATCTTGGAAACTGTACCATGCAATGATTTTCATCTTTGCCTTGGCAATAGGAACAATAAAAACGTGTTTATGGAGTACATTTTTGATCCTCCTAACATTGCAAACTAGTTTCTCTATGTCAATAACAAACAACAAAAGACTTATGGAGAATAGACCATTGGTGCATCAAGGTAATGCCCTACAGGGTTAGACTTTGTTAGTAGCTGGAAAAAAAAAAGGAAAACAGGTTAATCCCCCAATTATCTCCCTCTAGTATCCCAGTAGATGTGAATTGTTGTATTTGATGGATTTTATTTTCTTGACCCATCTTCAGTCGATTCCAAACGCATGGAATTTTATGGTAAAAACAGAAAAAGTACCCCTTGACGGCTCTGCGGAGTTTGTTATCGACATGAAAATGGTTTGGCCAATAAACAACAAAAGTCTCCCTTTTGCATTTGTAAAAAGACAATCCTGCTTAAACTATTTATCCTTTAAAAGACGAATGAGTAATGATTGTTATTGAGAGAGAACGGCCAATGTATTCTTATCATCCAGTAGAGATCAGAGGAGCATTTTTTATTAAAATGTGTTGATATTCCCACTATGTTTTCAGATAAGCTGGATCAAGCTGGATTTCACTTGTGGGAATAATCAAACTGTGTTTGACAAGCATAAAAAAGCGGTAATTAATTACTTAAAAGTGCCTCCGTGGGTTTATGATCTGAGCCATGCCAATCAATATTAATCAACATTAAATTAAAAATGGAGTTGATTCCTCGGTTCAACTCAATCACTTCACCTAATAAACTCTTTCATGCAAAACTCATTGCATGAGGCATAAATTTAAAAAATTTAAAAAAAATGATGTCACAAATTGTGACTTTGGGCTGAGAACCCCCTGAGTACTAAGTGAGATTTTTGTGGTGAGCTTTTCATTTTTTTTTTGATAAAACAAAAGGTACAAAGCAAGAAAAAAAAATGCATAATATCAAACTAATAAAGCTTTAGTCAAAAAACATCTTTTTTTTTTCTTTTAATCATAAAAAATAATACAATGAATTCAGCCATTCGTTCCGCTCGATTAGCGTCTGGTGTGCAAAGACGTTTATACAGCACTGAGACAACTAAAGTGAGTGCTACCAAGGGAGGGTAAGTCTTGGCTGTCAATAAATAGATATAAAAGTTAAAAAAATAATTGTAGAATGATTGGATTCCTTTTGGGTGTGACTGCAGCTGGCTCGGCTGGTTATTACTACTTATTAAGTGAATATAACAATGCATCTGCTGCACTTCTGCTGTCAGTTCAGGAACTTCAAGAATCAACCAATAAAGTAAGCAGCATATCTTGACAACATTTTTTATTTATTTATTGACATGGATGAATGTTATTCCAGGTCAAGGATTATGCACGTAGAATCGAGACTGTGGATAGGGATGTTGCCAAGTTAAAGGAAGCCATGGCAACAAAGAAGCAATTGACTGATTTGAAGGTCGACTTCCGTAAACTTTATGTAAGATAAAGAGATAAACAGGATGGATTGGGATACTCGATGTTAAATAGTTATCCGAACAAATTAGGACACATTAAACATGGAGCATTTGGAATTAAAAACACACGTTTGGGGTTTAGGTAAGTGCTAACATTTTGGCGTGTTCTGACGGTCTTATATTGAACATCTCTTTAGAAAAGGACCTTAGCAACAGTAATAACCAACAACAACAGCAACAACAAGATTAAATAATGACTTTGCAAAAGGTACAAAACCTAAAACTAATAAATTATTTTTTTTCATTGAATCGGCGTCTTTATTTCATGTTTCAAATAAATGTCACTTCATCCTGTCGAGACGCACTGACCTTAATGTGGTACAAAATGTATTTAGTAAAAGTTTTTTGTCATTTGCATTATTTTGCATTTTCGAATACCAAAAAAAAGGAATGGCTCGTGTAAAAAGTCTCTTCGTCTTAAAACAAGATATGACGCATCCCTGATTTTACTACATGTTTGAAGTAATATCAATGGTTCAGGGACCGAAACAGCACTTGTATAAATATATATCATAAAAAAAATAAAAAAAAAATAAATATAAGAATCCAACACAATACTTTTTTTAATAAAACTTCACCTTTCTCTTTTTTCACACCTTTCTAAGGCTCCCTCTCTCCCTTTCGCTCTATCCATTCTCTTTTTTTTTAAAACAAAAATGCCAGCCGTCGCTGCTATCAAAAACCCTCAGAGAGAAATTCAAAGCATGAAACTAAACGTCGTATTTCCCAATGAGGTCGAGACTAAGAAGGCAAAGGATATCATGTCCAGGCTTTCAACTGATGGTGAGTCCGCAGCCACCGAGCTCGCCACGCTTGTCAAGGCCAACGACATCCTTTCTCTTAAACCCGTGATGGATATCCTCAAAAGGGACATTTCCAAAAAGAACCCAGGTGCTCGCTCAGGTGTCATTGCATTGTTGCACTTACCAACGAAATTCTTGAGGGCCAGACGGAACCCTATGTCATCCCTTTTATTGTCAACCTGTTGGAACTCCAGGCCGATAAACAGGCCAAGACCGCTGCTGAGGAGGCTGTCAAGAACATCATTACCAAGGTTAAACCCAACGCTTCGACCCTGATGGTACCCTGATTGAGAACAAGGATATTGAGCGTTTCTTAACTGTTGTCATTGAATGTATCAATCACCCCGAGAATGTGCCCGAGACTATTCATTTGCTTGGTGTTACCACGTTTGTCCAAGAAGTTGACTCTGCTACCCTATCCATCATGGTCCCCTTCTTAGGTCGTGGTTTGAACAAGCGTGCTACTGCCATCAAGCGTAAGGCTGCTTTGACTATTGACAATATGTCCAAGCTTGTTGATGATCCTGATGCCGCTGCACCCTTCCCTGAGCCTGGTTTCCTTGAAGGTATCAAGACCAAGGGGCGTGCCATTTTGAAGATGAAGAATGTTGAATTCCAGTATCCTGGTTCTGACAAGAAGCAGCTTACCGATATCTCCATGCAGTGTCCTCTTACTTCACGTGTCGCTGTCATTGGTCCCAATGGTGCTGGTAAGTCCACCTTGATCAAGTTGTTGACTGGTGAAATCGAATCTGAGGTGGGTCATGTCTGGAAGCATCCCAACTTGCGTATTGCCTATGTCGCTCAGCACGCTTTCCACCATATCGAAAAGCATTTGGATTCTACTCCTAATGAATACATTCAATAGTGTTATGCTACTGGTGAAAATCGTGAAAAACTTGACAAGAATGATCGTGTGAATGGTGAAGCGTTAAAGAAGGTAATGGAGCAAGTGTTTGTTATTGATGGTGAGAAGCGTATTGTTGAAGAACTCGTTGGTCGTCGTAAGCTCAAGGTAACACTGTCAAGGCTGTTCAAAAGAAGAAGAAGTTGACTTCCAAGGAACTCCGTAAGAAGAAGAAGAAGGAACGTATGGAACTTCGTAAGCGTGGTGAAGAAGTTTACACTACTGATAAAGAGTTGTAACCTTAGTCATTTTTTCTTTTTCTCTGTATCATTCATTTTATATGACATTCTGCATTTCTTTACATAATTGGTTATTCTTTCTTTTATTGTTGAAAATAAAATAAAAAAATGTTTCTAAATAAACTTGATATAGTTCATACCTTTTTAAGAAGTGCCAAAACGATGTGAGCCCTGATAGAGTGACTCCCTGTAGATTTCTGTCCATAGAGGCATTTTCATTGTTGTCGCAGGTAAAAGAACTGGACCATGAAGAGTCTTGGTTTACTGTAGATAGTGATGATAAATATAAGTATAGTCAATAGTTTATACTTCCAAATGTGCCTTACCGTATTTTGATGCATCTGTTTTTACCTTGACGGTGAATAAAGAAGTACGTTTTTAGTCGATCATAGTTAAGCGAAAGGAAGAATAATGATTCACGTGGTCTTTCTTTTGAAAAATAAATGAAACTACGCCGCATGGAACAATCAAACCATCGTTCTCTTCTTATTATCAGATGCGCTTACCTCTTTTTGAATATAATAATAATATATAAGAAGTGTGTTCACTTTCTATCAATCAATGATCCAGTGTTATATTCTTATGAAGCTTAAGTATGAGGTTGAGTGTATTCCAATTTATCATTATTATTTTGCAGTAAAAACAAAGGTATATAACAAGTACATAGCGAGTGATAAAAAGTTACAAGTATTTATTTAAGAAAAAAGAGTTTAGACAATGAACTGATGTTATGTAACGATATCCATGTTTTTTGCTATTTTATTGTTTTTTTAAATTTGGAAGTAATAATTTTTTTTACAAATCAATTCCCTACATGCAGGATATATTGGGTTTGTTTGCAAATGCTCTAGCAGTAGATACTTTAAATGCCATTTAACGATTTCGAGGAGAGTTAGTATGTGGATCCAGGTGACTTGACCTAGGAGACAAAGCCGTGCTTTCAAAGGCAGGTGTAGTTATAAGAGGGTCCTTTAGGGATGTCGATTTATCCAAATAAGTGCTATGGTCCTGTTTGCTAGACTCACCCCATGAATTTGATTGTCTTAAAGTTATTTGCCTTCCTTTATGCAGGTCAGGTTAACAGTAAATACAGTATTCACTCTTGATTTTTGATGTAGATGTATGCTTCATTAGCATGTACAGTACTGATTTGAATGTTCGTGTTTTTGAAGGATGGGGAGCTACTTTGAATGTATGATGCATGTGCAATTTTTTTAGGTCAAATTATTATTGATTATTCTATTTGTGATTTGAGGTGAAATAGATTGGTTCTTTTTAAATTGTTGCAATATTGGTCAGTACATCCATCCTAATTACGTAGTTGACTTCCAGCACTAGCGACAGGTTTTCGGGTTTTCTAGATGTCTGTGTTTTTGTTTAAACGGGTCTTGGAAGACACCATACAAGTGCAGTATTAATTACCATCAGGAACTCTGTTCAATGAGTTGGACGAGCAAAGGATGTCATTTTTAAATTTAAAACAAGAATACTATATTTTTATGTTCAAAATCATATAATAAAAGTAGATCTGCATCCCAAGAGTTTCGATACAGGGTTCATTTTCTGACATTTAAAACATTTTGTAAACACTAATTTCCTATTAAGTAATATTTTGATCGAGGCTACCGCAATGTCTGCTTAGACAGACATTTGATATATACAAAAAAGTCCGGTTTGCTAGTGGCAGCTCATTGAATGTTGAGACGGATGAGGAGAAATACCAATTTTGGATTGTGCTGCGACTTGGGGAATAAAACATTTGCCTGTTCAGTAACAACATACAAGTGTCCTTCCAGGAAATAGAATTATAAGCATTTCAAGTGGAGTGTTTTGGATATATGTACGGTCGGACCTTGATAAATGCATACTTCTGAGTTTCATTTTAACATCTAAACTATAAATAAACCAATAGAATCACTCGTACGTGGATGGATACATGCATATTACATACGAAAAAGTCTGTGAAGGGTATGCATTTATCGAGGTCTGCCCGTAATGGAAGGTGGATGGCGATGGTGAAGAAGCTATTAAAGTGGAAGAACGCTTAATTGAGGCTTTACTTTTCAGAGTGTAATATAATAAGACATAAGTTCAAGATCGGCCACCATAACTTCCATAACCTACTCACTTTCATTGCAGAGTAAAAGTTTTATCCGTTTTAAGGGGTTCGGTCTTAGCGCTTTAAAGGGTAAGCGTTATAAGATGTTATAAGGCAGGTATGATTCACGAGTAGGAGAATGAAATGCTAGATGGTTAATAAGCTTATATTACTTAAGCGACTGAAAACGAGTAGGGAGGTTATTGTTGTTAAAGGTGGGACTAGGATAATATATAGAAAGTGCATCTATTATTCTAAGAAGCAATGCTATCTACCGGCCAATCGAAGCGAGATTGAGAATTATAACTACCGCTCATCTAATGCAAAAATTGAGCTATTTGTTTTTTTCTTAAAGAAAAAAAAAATAGTGCATAATCAAAAATTGGATCAACAAATAGACTTTTACAGCTAGTAAGAGATCATTAAAATATCCGCATTTTAGAATTTCAAGCACTCCTTCGATCTGCAGAAAGGAGTGTTCTTATAAAGCTAGATATCAAATAAATTAGTAACACAACGGCAATTTTTAGCAGGGAGCTTTAAAAGCAAAAATTGGCAGAAAGTTGCAAAAGCTGGGGCAACTTTTATTTCGGTTATTGGACCTTTAATAAAAAAGTTGCAAACTTTTAGAGAAAAATGTATTTATTGACGAAAAGTTGAATTTCTGGCCCAAAATTTCCTGTT
>VCJG01003763.1:2582-15281 GCA_024140375.1 Backusella westeae | reverse complement strand
CTTCAAAAGACGTTTGATGAAGAAAATTTAAGGACATCATCTCATTTATCAGCTGGTCCTTCCACATATGGTCCTTCCACCGCTGGTCCTTCCACATATGATCTTTTTCCTAGCGAAGATAAATCAATGTATGATGACAGATCAATGGAAACTGAAACAGGTAATGTGATACAATTTCATTAATCAAAGTATGCTTAGTTAATTTACTGGTCCTTTTATTAAAGGGCTGACTGGAGCTTTTGGTGAAGATTTGGTAATGCACTCTGATAGGTCTGCTTCGATCGCTTCCAGTGAAATAGCCAGCTCCATTGAAGATCAAAGTACCACTACAGATACTACCAAAAGTACCGAGGCTAGTCTTAGTTCTACTTCTACTTACAAGTCTAAACGAATTCAAAAAAAAATTGACAAAAGAGAATCGCTGAAGGAAACTAGAGCAGCAAAAGCCACAAAGACTGGGAAGAAAAGAAAATGCTCAAAGTGTGGAAAAGAAGGTCATACAAGTTGGTCGAATGAAGAGTGTGACTTACATCAAGAATATTTGAATAAAGAACAAAGATCCCGCTATACAATAAAAACCAGATTAAAGAATACACTCAAGTTAAGCAGTACTGTCCACAATAATGCTTTCAACAATTCTTTGATGGGTGCTGTCAAACACGTTAGGGATGTAACTTATGCCATGTCTCTGTTCATGAACTTTTATTGTTTAGAGCTTCTCCAAAATGGTCAAGAAATACCCACGTTGGATCATTCGGTATTTTATGATGCTGCAAGTTTGATAATAGGACTAGGAAGTAAGGCAACCCAATCCATGAAAAATTCATATGATCGATTCAAAACTGAAATGATAAATATATACAACCCTCAGCGCTTCGAAAATCAACGCTACACAAAATTGATAACCCAAGTCTGCAAAGACTACGAAACGTCGGTGCGGAATCACGTATCTGATAATTTCAAGAGAAGAACAGTGAGGTACTTTTAGTCTTGTTTATTGAAGGACAATGTCTACAGAATCTCTTGTACTATCTCCACTGCAAAGAAATTAGGAGAGTTCATATTTGAACACTTGTGTGACCAAGACGACCTAGATATTCCTGCTGACCTGGAACTTACACCTGCTCAAAAGCAAAAAGTGAATGACTTACGAGATGACTCTCTTTCCCTCTTAGGGGACGGTCCATTTACTGAAAAACATATCTACGCAAACTCTACTGATTATTTACCTTGGCTCTATCATGTGCTTGCATATATGGAACAAATCCCTTTTGTTCGCGAACCAACAGCAGAAAAAAAGGTGAAAATGGGCTACATCCACCGTCACTTAAAGTCCTTGATCGACACACACAGCTTCAATAGAAAATTCAAAAATCTGGTAAAATTTCACATCAAGGAAGCAATCAACTCCAAGGATGGTACCCCAAAGTTTGTGGATCGCTCATATCAACGCCATAAATATACGAAAATCGGAAAGAACACACGTGACCCACTAGTTTTGCAAAGACGACAAGACTTGACTTTGGAAGAGAAGAAAAAGATGGATACATTTGTCGATGCTACAAGAACCCAGCTAGAAAATAAGGAATTTAGATCAAAAAAGTTCACTGACTCAAGAGGTGCAAGGTTATTCACAATGCTTCCAATATTCGGTATTCATATGCGGCACATTCAAATCGATATTCATTCACTCAAGCGAATTTTAAAGGAAAGTTGCGGGATCAAATATAGTACTGGAGTATCTATGAACACAGTATGCTTCTCGACTTTTAAAATGGAAAAAATTGGGTTCAAAGAAGAAAATGCATTGAAAGAAACCAAAGGTACAAAAGGGTTTACAGGTGTAATTCGATCTGATGGTGTCGATCTTGAATTCGTGTGCACAAAACCAACAAAGAAACATGAGCGGTTAACCCCTTCCACCGTAGCAAAGAAGGTTGACTTAAATGATGCTATTATATGGGGTGTTGACCCAGGGATTCGGGACATACTTGTGGCTTGTGACGGAGGTCCGGAGGCAAGGCATCGTGTACGAAAGACATCCACAGCTGAATATTACCATCTTATTCGTTCAGACAAACGCAGGATTATAAACGGTAAATTGAAACGTTCAAGGCCAGCCGAAGCACATATCGTCTCCCAAGCGCCTACATTCAAAAGTAGTTCTGTTCGAATATTTATTGAGGCTACGACATATATTTTCAGGAATTATGATGCTATTATTAACTACTATGATCATGGTCAGCTATTCAATAAACTCAATTTCGCCAGATATGTGTACAAGCAAAAAGCACTCCATGAGATCTCACTTCGGCTACTAGCTGGTAGTGCTAAATATGGAACAACAGATCCATCTGCAGAATTAGACTCCTCCCGCAACGCAAAGTGGAAGCCGCTTGGACCCCAAGATAGAGAGGTTGAAGCTAGTAAGCTTATTGTCATTGTATTTGGTGCTGCCCAGTTCGGAAATTTGAGGGGTAATATTCCTGCACCTACAAAGGTAGTACGAAGGGCTCTTGAACGTTTTGTAAAAGCAAGGAGGGCTCCAACGTATATTATCAGTGTCGATGAGTACTTGACATCCCAGATATGCCCCCAATGTGCTACTCGAACGACTGATAATGAAATGGACTCTAGTAACAGCAGTATATAGCCTTACTCTTTACTACATTATCTCCCTTATTTTTCTCAATTTTTCTCAATTTTTCTCTTTACTTTTCTCACTTATTATTTATTTTTTCTCATTAATTTGTATTTTTTTCCCAATTTGTTGAAAAAAACAGTACCAGATCTACTCCTAAGATATCTGTTAGGCATACCACCACCAATTGATCTTCATTTAATTTGCTCAGAAAGAAATGATATATGTTAAGAACAAATAGAAGCCACACATAGCTGATACGTGTTATATTTAGCAACATGAAAATAATAAGGATATGAGCACATGTTGTTTGAATAAGATGGTGGTGACTCATGTGATTTAAGTTTTAAAATATGTACAGATAGTCATCTTGTCTACTCTAAAGTATTAGTAAATAACATCTAGCCTAATGAACATGGATATTATTTGGAATTTAGGTACTAATAACCAACTCATTTCCAAGTAAAGTACAATTGAAATGAAATTTATTTTAAAAAAAGATATAGATATATACAGAAGAAAGAAAAGGGGAAAAAAAATAAGGAGAAATAATGTGTCTTCTTATTATTGTTTTCTCGACCATGCAGGAACCCATTTAGAAAAGAAACCAGAGTTATGTTGGTTTGTCTTTTGAGAGTCATCATCTGTTGTAACATCAGAAGATTCATCCATACTCAAATGTGATATGCCTTCAACGCCCTTTTTAGCTAAATTTGTAAACGTGTCAAAACTAGGTCTAAAATCAAGACTTCTTCGATGGATACTATCCAAAGGCGTTCGCTTGATATCCTTTCTAATGCCGCGAAGCCACTTCTTCTTTTCAGGTTTTTGCAATGAAGTTACTGTCTGGTTATCAATAGCAGAGATATCACTATTCCGAAAGCCTAATCGTATCATGTTGGCTTCGAGTTCACCGTCCAGTGCTAAAGAAGGTCTTCCGATTGGCTCATCGTCATCGTCATCTTCACCATAATATCCTTCTTCATCATCGACTTCATCCTCTTCATCAGATGGAGATTCATTGGCTGATAGTGAAAGGGAGCTTGTGGTTGCCATAGAACTTTTATCCATTGTCATTTGTAAACTCAAATCAATAGTACTAGATCCAACCGAGTCACTTCTGTATCTGCTGGAGCTGTTACGACAACTTGTAGACAAGTCATCATACGAGGTACGGCTATCTATCGACCTTCTAGACTCAATTGAACGGCGTTCTACAGAAATATCGATCCCATTAGTGATGTTGCTAGTTCCAAGATTGTATGCTCGTCGTTCCAAGGATATAAGGTAATTATCATCGTCGTATTTTTTTACAACACCATAGCCGTACCAATCAGATGGCTCGACCGGTATATAAAGGGTGTTTGAAGGTGAAGTTGATACTGCTGCTCTTGAGGATTCCTCAGAGGACCTCGGAGAGCAAGCACTCTGTCTTTTGTAGTCAAGGGAGCAGCGAGGTGTTGATGGACAGGAATGCGTGCGTTCGTCGACATGGTGATTGTGATGGAACGTTGGGACTGATGAATTATTAGCCGAGGTTAGCGGTGCTGTTGGAGGCAGATGAATGCCTCTATTGCGAAGTGCTCTATTATGTGATGAATGCTTTTCAAAGATAGATGGCAAGCTTGGGCGTCTAATTCTCGGATGATGCTTTTCGGAGCCTGATCGTCTGTGAGTCATATGGAAGTCCAACGATTTTCTTTCGTTGACCGAATTGGATTTTTGGTGCTGAGCTTTATTGTTGCCAGTCTTTCGCTGGATTTTCTCGGCATTCTTCAAAAGTTGAACTATTTCCTTTTCATTTTTTGCAAGTGCAATATCAATCGGTGTCGATCCATATTTATCTCTGACATTTACTCTTGCATGGTTACGTAACAAAAGGTCGACAATTTTGACACAGCCATTCGCACATGCCACATGAAGTGCTGTGGAACCCGTAGCTCCCGGTACGGCTTGGGATTTATCGACACTATGTTTCTTTGACCATCTTTGATAATAATAATAAGGTTATTAGTTCATTAACTTGATTACTTTGATAGGAAGGGATTCTGCTAAACTCACTTTTGAATATTCACATCTGCTCCTCTATCAATTAAGTATTGTACAGCTGCAACATTCGAGTCATTTATGCATGCGAGCTGTAAGGGTACAAAACCATTGACAACTGAGTTAATGGGCACACCATGGTCGAGGGCAAACTTAATTAGGCCTAGTCATTGAAGTAAATGAATCAAGTAAATGAGCAAAATGAGCAAATAGTGTTGTACACATAAATATAAATATATTTATTCTGTAGTGGTCATTTACCAATATTTCCAGTGGTAGCTGCCCAATGAAGGCCCAATAACATGTCCTTCAGTCTCTCTTTCTTCAGGTCATGGCAGCCTTGTGGCATAGTGTATGCGTGTAACCGGTTTTTTAAACAGAAAAAAAAGAAAGAAAGCAATAACCACTTTTTATAGCGGAGTTTTCAGCGGTCTAAAACCTGTTCTTGATAAGTAAGTATTGCATTATTTTTATTCGCTAAAAAAATCCTTTTAATTCTGAAAGGTTATTATCATAAAGACAAGAGAAATAAAGAAATGTAATCTATTTATTTGAAAGAGGTTAAATAAGAAAAAAATAAAATAAAAAACAAAAGAAAGGGTGAAATAAAATGCGCGTAAATAATAGTAATAGTAGTAAGGAAAAAAAGAGAATAAAAAAAGGAAGTGATTTGATATGTTATTGGTTGTAAACAAGAGAATAAAGAAAATTATGAATGAAGAGGATGTATTTTGTTTTGATATTTTGTAATTCCATCTTTTTGCAATGTTGTTATTTAATATGTTTTTTTTTCTCTCTAATTGTTGAGATATAAATTAAAGTCGACCTTGTAAAATGTATTCAATGCTGGTATTGATATATTCCTTTTTGGGTGTCATGTCAAAACCAAAGAAAGCACTGAGTTGCTCACGGACTATAAGTTTGAAATAATATCATGTTAGTGCATACTCAGTATATTAAAAAGTTAGTATAATTACCTTGCTTCTTTGTGATGCTCATCAAGTTTGCAGTTTGTAGAATGTTTCTAATTTCAGACAAAATTTCTTCATCTGAAGGGAATCCTGGTGGAACCATTGGCTGCATACCACCTTGAGATAGAGGGATAGAGAACTGACTCATGGGGCGCATTGGCATCTCATATTCACTCTGGTTACCCATCATCATTTGGTTAGGCATACCGCCTCCGCCGCCACTCATCATGAAGCTACTGTTGCTCATCATATGGCCACTGCCAGCGTAATGATCAGGTCCGAAACTGTGAACAGACATGGCTTGAGAACCTCGAGGCATTGGGGGTGTCATCATAAAGTCCTGTGTAGCAGCACCTCCATATTCAGATGCAGGAGCAATGACTGAGCCAGTGAATCCCATGGGGCTGTGTGATCTGGTACGTTTTTCGTAGCCAGACATATTGGTATCCCGGTAGTAATCGTAATCGCCTCCTTGGCTACCGCCGTATTGGCTGCGACCGTCATACATAGCAGACTGAGCTCTAGAGCCTTGTGTGTGGTAACTGCGATAGGTATTTCCAGTAACACCAGTTTCCTTGCTGCCGGTAGAGCCCATTTCCCAGAGTTCTTGTTCATAGACACTCCATTTCTTGAGAGGAATCATCTTATCATCGAATTTTTCATCATCAGCAACAATAATCTTCTTTTGCTTCTTATCACCAACAACGACACGGGTATTACCCCAAGAGAAGTCATCGAAATGCCAGAATGAATATATCGGCAAGAAAAAGGAGAACACAGGAATAGCAAGGATATAGAAGATCATCCAACCAATATGCTGCCATTGGCGTTTCATGATAAACAAGATGGCTTGTAAACCGTAGATACCTGCCAACATTGCAAGGGCCAAAATAGGAAGAGGACCTGTTTTAGACGCAATAACATAGACAAGATAAACGAGGTAAACAACAGATACAGGAAGTGAAAGAGTACCAATCAGATCAATCAAGACAACAAAACGCATAGAGAAACAACAGAAACCACAAAGATCAGGCAAGAGAACAACTTCAAACAAGTTATGAATAGTAGAGTTAATCCAACGACGACGTTGGGACAAAAGAATTCTCCAGCGATCAGGGGCGACAGTCTTACACTGAGCATGTGCAGTGAATTTCATCTTATACTGAGGGAAGTGCTTCATCATCAAAGTGGTAAGATAACGATCTTCACCCAAGTGCAACAAGTTCTTTTTATGGAGTGTGTCAACATGATTGTCAGAGTAATCAGAAATGACTTTGGGAGAAATAATCAATGGCTCGTTCTTAACAGGAGTACGAATACGGTACATACAGAAACAACCAGGAAGACAAGTAACAGAACCAAACAAGGATTCAAAGGCCTTTGCAAGATGGTGAGAAATATAGTATTCATAAACCTGAATCATGGTAGTCCAAGAGCGGTCTTCATTGACAAGCTTGGTTTCACCACAAAGACCAATAATACGACCATCGTGCAACATACAGGAGATCATGTGGTTAAGGGCGTTGGGCATAACTTCTGTATCTGAATCAACCATGAGAATATATTCGTAGAAAGAGGGGTTAACACCAATAACATTTTTAATCTGATGATACATTTCAAGTTCCAAAGGTGTCATTTCACTGTCAAAGTGAACCTTGTTCAAAAAGTTCATACAAATCATTTGGGAATCACGCTTGCCTCTGTTACCAGGTTTAGCACGTTCAGATGCTTTACCGACCTTGACAATAACAACGTAGGGAACAACATGGCCTTCACATTCGTACAAACCAGAGTAGACTTTACCGTAATTCAATTGCTTTGAGCCTTCACCAATGGACTTGAACATGAGTGGTTCAGGATCATTCTTTGTATCATAACCAAGGACATCAAGTACAATACGGGGAGTAGGGCGGTCATTTCCGCTACCCATAATCATACCATCAGCAATAATGTAGAGTAACTTGCGCTTATCATCATAGTTCATCACAGTCAAGGAGTCAATAGTCTTCTTGAGAGATTCTTCATCTTCGGTATAACAAGGAACTTGGCAAATGACAAACTTATCGTGATCTTCGGGTGTAGGTGCACCACCAAATTGGAGAGCAGCCAAGAACTTGACAAAAATAACAAGACACATGAGACAAGCAGCAGTTAAAAGCAAGTAATTAGTAAACTGACAGCGAGCGGAATCACGTTCGTCAACATCACCAATATAGAAGTAGTTGTTGAGACAGTTCATATTTGCATCTTGCTCCTCCTGAGACATTGTACCCTTGTATTGGTTCCATTTATCTGTAGCATCAGTACCACTAAACTTGGTAAAGATGTCTTCAACAGCAGTGCTAAGGTAGTGATATTGGTTGGCAGTAGATCCAGAGTCATAAGTCTTTGCGGTGCTCATATAATCATTGATATCGTACACCTTGCCGTTAATAGCAAGTGCTAAACGGCTCCAACCT
The DNA here is from genome assembly GCA_024140375.1 of Backusella westeae. Taxonomy (NCBI): domain Eukaryota; kingdom Fungi; phylum Mucoromycota; class Mucoromycetes; order Mucorales; family Backusellaceae; genus Backusella; species Backusella westeae. The sequence continues at coordinate 7,164 of VCJG01003763.1, read as the reverse complement.
TGGTAATCTTCAGCCAATGTGCTAATAGGGATAACAACTTTACCCTTTTTGTACAAACTCATGGTAGGCAAGAAGTAATCCCAGTACCATGTGGTATCCTGCATCTTGGTCAATGTGGGGATGACAAGCTGGTCACCAGAGTAGTGAGTGAAACTGGCCGGGACCAAAGTGTTATTAGGAGTGACCTTGATTGTGGAGGAGCTAACCAAACCTGAACAGGCAACAGTAAGAGGGGGAGGAATGGATGAAGATACATCTAGACCAGCCAAAGGGGTCATTAAATCAGTAGTAGCAGTATTTGAAGTACTTCCGTGTTGGCTCTTTGCAAAATTAGTGACATCATAAACAACACCACGCACACTCATGTACATATCATCAGTGGTACTGTGGGCTTGGACGTTTGCGGTAGAATACATATTACGAGTTCCTGGACATACAACTTCACCAAGTCCAACAATGACAAAAATAGTAATTGCAGAGAAGAAGAAGATAATAATACAAAGCGTAACCTTTTCACGCCATGCCATCTGTACATCTTCACGTTTCATTTTTCCAAACCAGCTTAAAAAGGGAGAGGGAATCCACCAAGTCATCAGCCAGACAAATCGAACCCACCATATACGAACAGCTGTAATGGGCATTTCTTCAACTGATTCATGTTGAGGTGTTTGATAATCTTCAACCATCTTACTCATGTCCATATTGGGTCCGAATCTATAGATAAAAATAGAAATACAAGTTAAATTAATGTGCTTCATGTTTGTTTACTTTTTTTTTTTGAGTATTTTTTTTAAAGAAAAAAAATAATAGTTACCCTTCAGACAATCCCTTCATGCCCCATTCTGACTCATCTCCCCATTGACTGCCTTCCATATCACGCTTCATTCCATCGTCGCTTTCAATATAGCTTTCGCCATCTTCAAAAGCACGAATGGGACCAAGATTATCATCCATGTAGCCACCACCAATCGGCAGCAAGCGATCCTGACTATCTTGATAACCTGTCATCATGCCAGGGTGACCTTGATCTGTTGTGTTCTGGGTAATTTCCTGTTTTGCATCGAGCGCACCACCCTTTGCACGATCGCGTTCTTCCTTCTCAGCGGCACGTAAGCCATCTTCCAACTCCTTCCAAGTATCGTACGAGAGCCAAATCATGTCATGACCGATGAAAGCCTGAAGTTCTGTGTAGTTCATGATGGCACGGACAGATTCAACCTGATCACGTTCTGGTCTTGAGTTGTCAATTTGTAAAGAAGATACCAAGCGTTCATAGCGGACAAGGAATTCACCAAAAGTGTAATAATTTGCATAGTCTGAGGTGGCACATCTAACAGTCAGATCGGGTAACAAAAATGCGCGAATCTGTGCCTTTACACGCTTAGTATCAAAAAGATCGGCGGTTTGGGTATCATTAGGTCTAATATGGATGATGTTGTAGATACGGGTATCCGCCATTGTGTAAAACAAATCACGCAAGGTCATGTAAAGCTGATCCATGACGGTTGTCACCTGCATGTTTTGGTAGGCATCTTCAGCATCTTTGATTAATTTTTGCTTTCTAATTTCATCTTGGTCCAGTTCACCCCCTTCTGGTATAGGCATGGAGGCATCAAACTGCTGCTTGTCGTTATTGTTGCGACGCTTGTTGGGGCGCTTCATGGAGGGAGCACGAGTGGGCTTGCTTGTTAATTGAGCCTTGACAATGGTACGATCGTCCTTTGGATGTGATTCGGTGGCCATAGCTGAACTCTCAAACAAGTTGGAGACAAATGTATTGGTGCTGTTATCTCGCAGAAGACTAACGAAATCGGGAGACAAATCATCCAAGTTCTTTTCCAAAAATGATTCTACTGTATAATGAACGGAACCAGAAAAGTGGTTGATACCAAACGAATAGGCGTGTCCAGACTTTACAAAAGAATTGTTAGAGCCATATTGACGTTGTACACTGGCCAAAAAGTTTGCATTGGTGGCCTCTGTTGCACCTGTTTGATATTTGGCGCAATCTCGGTCCAGGACTCCGACAATACCTCCCAATCCAAGAGCAGCTGACTTGTTTACATTTTTCTCACGTGTATCCTGTTCCTTGCCAACAAGCAGTTCCAAACAACCTGTGTTGTCCATGGTAGAGATCTTGGGGAAAACAACACCATCGCGGAGCATAGCCTGGTTTAAGCCTTGGTTATCACTGAAGCGCTGATCAATAATAAACTGATGGACACGTTCGTTTGCAAAATTGGCGCAGAACTCCTCAAAACCGTTTGTCTTGAAATTTTGGAAACCAAATTGATCGAGAACACCTACAAAATTGGCGGGCTCACCATCGTTGTAACAGATCTTTGTGTTGATTGATTCGACAATCCAAAGGAACAAGACATGGTAAAGAGCGCGAGCAAGTGCATCTCTTTGTTCAGTGGCACCCTGGGTATTTAAAAACATGGTACAAAGTTCCTTCCGAATTAATCTCAGTTTGTAAGTCAGTGATTGTTCGAGTTTAGAAGGTGATACACCTAGCATGACGGCAACGACTTCTAATACTTCATGGTTACGCACTGCACATGCTTCTTGTGTCTGATTACCAGAGTCTTCATCAACAAACTGAAGGTTACCGATATGTAAGATGGCGGCCAAAAGCTGGAAGATTTGGGTGACAGTCTTTGCCTTGAAGCCGCAGACTTTAAGTGAGCTCTTAAGGTCAGCAAAGGCAATCTCATCGTTGATTTCGGGTACTTTGATGGTTTTGGACTGGGCAAGGTAATTAAAAGACTCTGGAGGGAAATTGATGTGAAGTGCAGTTTGTTCTTCCGGGCTAGTACCAGCTAAAAGTGAATAAAATACATTAAAGGAGCGTTCGTCCTTTGGTACACAAGTCACTCGGGACTTGTCAAATGCGTATGTCAATGTTTTTGCACCGAGAATGCGACCTCGTTCAGAGAACTGGAGCTCCTGGAACATACCGAACTTGGAGGCAGATGCATTTTGTGTAGTCTTTGTGTGGCCAAAAGCTTCTAGAATGACAACGGAGTTCTGGATTTGCTGCTGGAGTTTGTTCTCTTTCTTTGAATGTGTCGATAGTAACAGCAACTGATTGAGAAGATGTGATCGTGTCGTACTCTTTCCGGAGCCGGTGATACCACTATATTACATTGTAACACAAAAAGAAAATAACAATAATGATAAGTAAATAAGTTTTTATAAAATGTAGAATATAAAATATAAAAGAAAAAATGAACATGTAGTTGATGACTGTACATAATACATATATGAATATAAATATATATATATATATATATACAAGTAATTAACCCCATGGCCAATAGCTGGGTTGCCCTTGATTTTTTACTCCTCCAGGTAAATTGCAACCAGCCCAATTCCTAACCCCGACTATACAAAAAAAAAGGCTCACCTCAAGATGATACTTTGATCTTCACCCGTTCTTCGCATGTGGAAGTAAACCCTCGCAGCTAAATCGTAAACATGGGGCTGCATGAAGACTTTGTTTTCCACTACATTTCTATATCCGATATCAGCGTAAGATCGAAGGGTGGCATCGTTCAATATTTCAAGTGGCTGATAAGGGTTGATGACCACTAAATTAGTATGACCAATGCGGGTATATGGTTGGTTTCTTTTATATCGACTTTGAAGTAAATTAGAGATGCTATCTTCAGAAGGAGGACTTTGACTCGAACTGACCAAGCATGTCAGATCTATACGTGAGTCGTCTTGCATTTCTTTTCTATTTTTAATTTAAAAAGATAAAAAAAATGCTATGTTTCTCTTTTTCTTGAAATAAAAAAAGTATATGTATATATAAAAGCGAAGAGAAAATAATAAAATATAGAAAAAGGGAAAAAAGAGAGAAAGAGAAGAAAAGAAGGGTGAAATAACAACAAAAAATAGAAATAAATAATCAAATACCCCCTCTCTTTTTTTCCCTTCTTTTTTTTGGTGGAACGTCGAATACACCAAACACGTCTGCAGCTATTTTTACCTACTTTAACCCCCTATTGCCTTTTATGGCGATGGGGGATAAATACTTTGCTATTTTTTATTAATGAGATGCGCTATTCTAAAATGATGCTTGCTGTTTGTAAAAAAGAATATATCAACAAAACGTTGAGATGTTGGTTATTTTTTACCAGCTTATCGGAGTGGCATCCATGAAGGACGGGGTCAAAGTTTTTTTTATTGTTGTTGTTTTGTAAATAAAGTTTTTTCTAAATATATTTTCTATTATTAAAAAATAATTACTTTTTTTGACATCATCAAATAAACAAAGAGTTCACAAGAATACTTATTTATTTTTTAGTTTGTATATAATGTAAGAACATTGTAAAGGCAGAAGGAAAGGAGATATCATTTCTACTTTAATCGAAGAATGTCTCTTTTTTTTTTCTTCATATGTTTTGATTAGTCAATTAATCATTTAAAAAAATAATACGAGCTTTAAAAAACTCATTTCATTCATGTTGTTGACAACTTTTGATTTCAAAAACTTGTATCCAAGTAAACATTTATCACCAAGACAACATTAATAAAACATTTAATGCTTTTCCTGTTCCATTCTCGATAGCCT
>VCJG01003758.1:5923-17016 GCA_024140375.1 Backusella westeae | reverse complement strand
AGAAAAAAAAAAAAAAAATTAAAAAAAAAAAAAAACAAACACAAGTGAAAAAATAGATCACTTATTTGGTTCAAAAATAGATTTTCGTAGCATTCATCGTACTATTTATACTTTGCTTAGTCTGTGCTATCATGGCTGGTGTAATGCGACAAAAAGAGATAAACCGTCCAGGTGGTTCTCTTTACACAGCAGAAACAGGTAGTCCTGGCTTTGTTGGGTTCTTAAATTTTTGGTAAAATGATCTCATTCGAATAGCAGTAACACCGTAGAACTAAACTTTTTTTCTGTTTTGGATATCATTGGTTCTTATTATATAGGTCAAGTCTTATTATTTTCCAGAATATTATACCTATCTCGTTATATGTATCGATTGAATTCGTTAAAACTTTTCAGGTTAGAAAAAAAAATATATAAATAAGATAAGCCATTATTTTGATATATAAACATATACTTACCAAATGCGTAAAATAGGCTTTTTTTATTTGGCGTGATCTTGATATGTGGGATGAAGAAACACAAAAATCTTGTGTACCAAAGACGGTAAACTTTCAATATCCTCCCCCCCCCTCTTTTCACATCAGTTTTTTTTTTAAAAAAAAAAAAGAAAATTAGTGGCTTATTGATGTGTTGGTTTTTAGTGGACACTTTCAGATGATCTGGGCCAAGTTGAATACATCTTCTCTGATAAAACCGGTACACTTACCCGTAACATCATGGAGTTCCGTGAATGTACAGTTGGTGGCGTTCGATACGGTAATAATGGATTTTCGCCAGAATCGGAAGGGGCACGCGGTGCTCGGTTACGAAAAGAAACAGAGGAACAGCGGGACGAAGAAGATGTACCTGCTTCCCCTGACCAATCAACAAGACCTCTCAATATTATCGAACAGCAAGAAGATCCTCTAGAAAATACCGTTAAGGAGAGCGAGAGTGATCAATACGAGTTGAAACGCAAAGAAATTTTAACGGAATATGAAGCAGAGATGAAAAAAACATTCGATCCCACTTATTCTAGTCTCGATGCTACCAAGCTGTCGTTTGCCGATCCCAATATTTTCAAAGACCTTAAATCAGCCGATATGAAAAAAGAAGATGATCACCACTTTGAACAGGATGATTATGTACGACAATTTTTTATGTTGCTATCCCTTTGTCACACCGTTGTCACAGAGAAGATCGGAAAGGACGGAAAATCAATTGAAGATGACGATAATGCAAGCGACGACAACGATGAAGAAGGAAGAAACAGCCCTGTTATTGATGAAGACGCTTTAATAGTACCTGAAAGCACACATAGACAAAATAGTATTCCAAAGGCAGCAAAAAAGTTCACTTCCAAAGTTTCTGGTCTTAAACGCCTCAAAGGAAAAAAGAATTCAAGTGTCGAAAGCATCAAATCTCGAAAACTATCACGAGGAGAGGCATTCGATCATATTCAAGACGATGATTCGTTAGACAAAGTTGATCAAACTGTGAAGGTACAAATCGAATATAAGGCTGAATCACCTGATGAAGCCGCTCTTGTAAGCGCAGCAAAAAACGTCGGATTCACCTTTGTGAAACGCAAAGGAAACGAATTAACGGTAGATATACTTGGTGAAGAATACGTATTTACGCTTTTGAATATTCTTGAATTCAACTCGGACAGAAAACGCATGAGTGTCATTCTAAGACGACCACACCCTTGGAACGATATTATCCTCTATTGTAAAGGTGCTGACAACATCATCACAGAAAGACTGGCAGAAAACAACCAACAAGATGTCGTAGATCGTACACATGAACATGTCGATTCGTTTTCAAATGATGGACTACGTACATTGATGCTTGCATATCGAATTTTAGAAGAGGAAGAATACAACAATTGGAAAAAAGAAATGGATGATGCCAGTACAGCCGTAGAAAAAAGAGCTGAACGCATTGCCGATATCCAAGAAGAAATCGAGATGGATCTCAAGTTACTTGGAGCGACCGGTATCGAGGATAAACTTCAAGAAGGTGTACCTCAATGTATCGAAGATCTCCGACGTGCCGGAATCAAGGTATGGGTATTGACAGGCGACAAACTCGAGACTGCCATCAACATTGGATATGCCAGTAACCTCTTGGATGGAGAAATGCAACTTTGGACTTTACGAGGAGGTGATGGAAAAGAAATTTCGCAAGGCATGGATCATGTTTTAGAAAATTTAGACGCCATCACAAAAAAGAACATTGAAAAATTAGCCAACGACGAAAACTACAGTATCCATGAGAATGCACTTGTCGTTGAAGGATCAGCTCTTGTGAGCGTGTTTGAAACTCCCGAATTAAGAGAAAAGTTTTTGGAAATAGCAGACCAATGCAAGAGCGTCATATGCTGCAGAGTGAGCCCCCTTCAAAAGGCACAGGTGGTTGAATTGGTCAGAAAATACCATAACGTAGTTACCTTGGCTGTTGGCGATGGTGCCAATGACGTCAGTATGATTCAAGTGGCAAATGTAGGTGTAGGCATTGCCGGTCATGAAGGTGTGCAGGCTGCAATGGCAGCTGATTATGCGATTGCCCAATTCCGTTTCCTCCATAAACTTTTACTGGTCCAAGGCCATTGGAGTTATGCACGTATCTCTGAAATGATTCTCACCTTCTTCTTCAAGAATGTATTTTGGGTATTTCCTGCACTTTGGTATCAGATTTATAGTTCTTGGTCAGGAAATATCTTTTATGATTATTCATTCCTACAGCTTTATAACATCATCTTTACTCTTACACCTACAGTTGTTCTTGGTATGTTGAAATTGTTTTATATATATTTGTCATGGTCTAATTAATTCATTACTTTATAGGTGCGACCGATCAGGACATCACTGCACCCTATCTTAAACGTCTCCCTCAAATCTATACCATTGGTATCGAAAGAAAATTATACACGAAAATTAGATTTTGGTTATATTTTCTTGATGCTATCTGGCAATCATTAGTTGTATTTTATGCCTTTTATTTCTTGTATCAAGCTGATCCAAATCCAAATGGTCATCCCGAGTCAATGCTTCAGTTCTCGACTTCCGTTGCAGTCACTGCTATTGTATTAGCAAATCTTATGCCTGGATTTAACACCTACCACTGGACGTGGTGGCAATTCTTCTTCATTGGCTTGGAAATACTGATTGTTTTCCTTTGGGTTGTTATTTATGGCCAATTCCCTTCCGTAACCCTGTATGGCATGGCTCAGATGGTATTTGGTACATGGTCTTTCTGGTTAACGTTTATCTTGGCAGTGACAATAGCATTCTTCCCTCGCTATATCATCACATACATTTCGCAATGGTGGTATCCAAATGTCGTTACAAGAGGCCGCCATTTAGAACTCTATGAAAAGAAACTGATGAAAAAGAAGAAGAAGGAAGAAAAGAAGAAAAACAAGATGTAATAACTCCTGTAAAAAACATTTGTATTTTTATTTGTAATACTTTATATTTCTTACCCATGTAGGGTTTTTACCACCTAATAAATTATTATCACCTTATACTTTAGTACTATTAAAAAAAGAACAGGCTTTTTATATTAGTATAGTCATGGAGATGTTGAAGGCTGTTACAATAGCTAGTATCTTAATAAACAAAATATAAAAGTGATACAACACCAGTTTCTTTAGTCATAGATACAGAAGAAATATAAGTGCTAAGTTACGAGTTTTTTTTTTTTTTGCTCCAAAGCATGCCCACATTTAAAAGTGCTTTCCAAATAAAGAAAAAAAATGCTTAATTGTTTTACACACATATTTATTGGATCAATTGGGATCATCATAGTTAAGGTCGTTATTGCTACTCTCGTCTTCACTTGGAGTATCATAATTGATGTCATTCGCGCCACCTTCGTCAAAATCACTATTTTCAGACTCGTAATTAACATCATTGTATGAATCATCATGACTTGGGTCGATATTTATAGGATTGACGCTATTATTTGAAGGACCTGTGTTTTGTATGGTTGCTTGCTGTTGAGTTCTTCCTTGCTTTAACGCCCTATTTTCCTGCTCTAATACATCGATTCTGCGTTTCAATAGCTGATTCTCTTTCTGAAGCGATAGTTGATTCTTGAGACTGTTGATTTTCAGTTTTAATTTATTTTCCTTTATTTGAAGTTCAAGATTGGCTTTTTCCTGTTTTAATGATTGAAGCTGTTTGGCTTGACTTTCAAAAGTGTCCCTGTCTTGCTTTAACTGTTGGATTTGCTTCTTCAGTTCAAGTATTTCATTATCTTTATTCGTATCCGAACTAATCACTGGTTTTATATCGCACTGTTGACCATCAGTTAATAATATTGGCACATCTTTCCATGCATCCGCTCCACCATCCACTAATTGATAAGTGATTTTTAATTGGTCAAGTGTTTCCATTTCTTCTTGTGTTTTATCTTGTTTCTCTTCCAATTTCTTCTTTTCTGCATCAATTATGTCTTTCGTTTCCTTTTTCAACTGCTCAATTGTTTTTTCTATTATTTGCTCTTAATACAACGAATCGATACTAGCATTAAACTTACTTTTATCTGCTGGAGAGAGGCGGTAACCTTGAATTTCCAATCTGGCGGTATTTGTGGAGCCATATCCATGCAAGTACCATTCCAGTGCTTTGTGTTTATCAAGCGGTACGCCACAACCCTTCTCGAATAGCCCGCCAATAGTAGAAGGGTTGTTGATCCGATCATTTCCTTCATTAGACTTTAAATACCATTTTAAAGCACATAGATAGTTTTTTGGTACACCGTATCCAAAGGAATATAAAACACCAATATTATTCTGTGCAATTGAATGATTTTCCTTTGCTGCTAAAATATACCATGCCAGTGCTTTGTCGTACTGTTGCTTCTCATAGTGATATTTATATCCAATATAATACATCCTGCTACTACCAGCACGATATCCGCCAGATACATTATCAACTTTATTCATAAACTCATTAGCTCATTTAGAATAAGATTGCAAAAAGTAACCATTACCACTTAATTCAGTTTCGAGTTGCTCTTGGGTAAAATAAGTTCCAGGTACTGTTGTCATTTCAAAATCACGAAAAGAAAGAAACAATAAATAAATGAAAACGTCTACTTTACTCTATTTTTAACTCATTGCACAAGGCTGTTATTTATTTGTTCCACTGTGGCTGTTACTTTTGTATCATGAGAATAAAAAATATAGATCACGTATTCGTGTTCTTCTCTCTTTTCTCTTCAAAAGCACACCTTCACTTCTAACTTTTTGGAATGACAACAGTGCCTGGAACGTACTTTACTAAAGAGCAACTGGAGGCAGATCTAAAAGGTACCAACCATTTATTACTGTCCTACTATTGTTATCGCATTCGAAATAAACTAATAAACGTGCGTTAAAAGCTGATAATGTATCAGCGGAAGGATACCTTGGTAGCCAGAGAATGAATCAAATTGGATTTGTATACGACAATCTGAAGAAGCAGTACGACAAGGCACTGGCGTGGTATCTTTTAGCAGCAAGGGAAAACAACTCTGATGCACAGAATAATATTGGTGATTTATTCGAAAATGGTCAAGGTGTACCGCTTAATAAATACAAGGCATTGGAATTGTATTGCCGCGACAAAGACAAAACAGATATGAACAGATTGAAAGGCCAAGGCTATCACCGGTCGGGAGCAGACAAAAGTAAGCTTAATTCTACTATTGATTCGTTGTATTAATAAAAAGTAATAGGAAAAACACTCCAACAGCTGATAAGGGAAACAGAAGCTATACACGAAGCAGAAAAGAAAAGACTGGAGCAGAAACAACATAAATCACAGGAAGACATTGAAACACTCAATCAACTAAGGACCACTAATACGTTAATAAATGGTGGACTTTATGCATGGAATGATGCGCCAATGTTATTAGCTGCGAGTATACCACGCGATATAAAACCAATGAATGGACCAATTGTAAACGATAAAAATGAAATACTCAATTTAAAGAACCAAATGCGACTTTTAATACAGGAGAAGGACACTTTTGAAGGCCAAGTTCAACAGCTACAGTCATTAAAACAAGAAAGAACTAGATTCGAACTTCAAATCCGAGAAAAAGAGTATAAAATCAATTCTTTAGAGATCGAAGGGGATACATTCAAACTTCACCTCAAGGCAAAGGACGAAAAGATCAAATCTTTGGAAAACGAATACCATTCTTATCGCACATCATTGCAAAGGCTAGAAAAGCCACTTCCGGAGAAAGCGAACTTGGTACAAAGCAAGGAAGGCCCCAATATTGAAATAGAGCGACTCAAAGAATCCAACATTAATTTGGGGCAATTGTTGAAACCAAAAGAAGATACAATCGTGTCATTGAATACAGTTAATAAGAATCTATCGAAAGCAAATCAGTTCATTACCGAAACAGTGGAGACTCAAAAAAGTTTATTACAGGCCAAAAATAGTGAAATCGAAACGCTTAAGCAGAGAATGGAAGAGTTTCTAATAAACGGAAAAAAGAGAACCAATGAATTGGAGAAAGAGATTAAACTGTTAAAACAAAAAAAGCTCCAGAATCAAAAAGATGTACAAAAGACAATAGATCTATGATATAGTTATATTAAAATTACTATTTATTATACAGAAAATCGACTTTTACTACAAGTGAAGGCTCACTTCTTGATAAAAATAAAAGACCTTCTTTTTGTTACAAAAATAAGAAAAAATTATTTAGATAATATTAATCATCCAGGAGAACTTTGGTTATTTATGAGAAAATAAAAGAGGTAAAAATGAGACAAGTGCAATGATAACAGACACGTCATAATAGCATTATCGGGAACAAGACAAGTACAAAATAATAAAATGTATTCCATCATCGCAAGAATCCCCTTATATTATCCCAAGACATTTCATAGCAGAGAACATTCATTTAGCACTTAATGCAGACAATAGTTGTACTTGATGACCATTAGTTGGAAAAAAAAAAGCGTCGATACCAACATTTACATTCTCCAAAACCGAGAAACTAAAACTTTATTATTTTTATGATTATTACAATTCAGCATGTTCAACAGTCTCAACGGGCAAAACACCAGCATCGACAATAACAATATCGACCTTGGGCTTATCTCTGAAGCTATATATCATTCAATAATATGAGCAATCTTACTCGTAATCAAACTTGTATATATTTACCTCTTGGAAGTGTTTTCAATCTTGGAGACAACATCCATACCTTCAATAACCTTACCGAAAACAACATGTCTACCATCCAACCAAGCGGTCTTGACAGTGGTGATGAAGAATTGAGAACCGTTAGAGTTGGGACCAGCATTAGCCATGGAGAGGACACCCTATAAAGACAATTATTAATCATCTAATGACATTGGATCAAAAGTAATACTTACAGGACCGGTGTGTCTCAACTTGAAGTTTTCATCTTCGAATCTGTTACCATAGATAGACTTACCACCAGTGCCATCAAAATTGGTGAAATCACCACCCTGAATCATGAAATCCTTAATAACACGGTGGAAGATAGAGTTCTTGTAACCATAGCCGTTCTCGCCAGTAGCCAATTGTTTGAAATTTTCAACAGTCTTGGGGACAGTCTATAATACCTTGTTTTAGAAACATTTTATTTTTCCTCCTCGTCTAAATATAACTTACACCACCGTATAAACCGATAACAATACGACCCAAGTTCTCATCACCTTGCTTGATGTCAAAATAAACTATTTTCAAAACAGATGAGCCCCTCATCATCTATTGATACATACGCGTCAGCTATCTCCTAACCTTTATCGGTAACAAGGGGACCCTTTGTAGCGGCGACAAGGGTAGTCAAGGCAACGAGCACTGTAAGGAAAAGTGCTGTAATACTGAAGCGAGCCATTATTATAGCAGAAAATAAAGAAAATAAAGAAAAAAGACGATTTTGAAGTGAGACATTTTTTATTTATCCAAATTTATTTTCCCGATAAATTTGGTTTTAGCCAATCATTCGTGCGAGCAATAAAAACAAAATACGTGTGTGTAATTAAAATGAAAGATTTATAAATAGATGCTAAATGGTGAAAACAAAACAGTAATAGAGAGAGAGAGAGAGAGAGAGAGAGAGAGATGAAATTCTATAATGTGAGATAAATGGGTTTGGATGTATTAGTCCAATGCTAATTCATTTCGAATATGTATCAACTCAGAGATGGATAGTTGACCAGGTGCCGCTTTAGCAGGCATGGATGAATGTGTAGCAGGGCTTAGGAAACGGTTGATGACACGAGAGAGTCTTCCATGAGGTCCCATGTTTATAAAAATAAACTGTCGCTTGTTGTCCGGATCCAGTGAGTGTCGAAACTGCTCAAGCTCAATGTTATCCCAAAACGAGTTTGCAAACCCAACAAGCTTGATGACACCTTGATGATTGTATCGCTCTAAAAGCTGGTTTGCTTGGTCATAAATATCTCGCATGTTCGTGCTAAACCAAGGGTATTTGTGCTCGGGGTCATGGAAGGATGTGATAATTTTGGTGGTAGGGTACAGCCTTTGATTTGCGCTCATCACACCCTCGAGGTTTTCAATAGAGAGGGTCTTGATCTCAACATCGACATAGTCACAGCCCCAGCGATGACCCCAGAGGACGAGTTCCACGTACAGCTTCACCCAGGTCGGGTCAAATTTACCGGCTTGCGGACTTGTGCGCACGGTATATACAATGGGAAGTTGGGTGATACGACGCAGATAGGCCAGTTGGGTGCCAGCATTATAAATCCACTTGTTGTTACCATGCTCCAATAAATCCACCCGATATTCCACCGCATCTGCCTTTTCCAACCATTGATTCAAAACGACAGGTATGACAGACTCATAATTTAAAACCGTTGGTGTGACAAATGAAGTTGCCTTATCCAGGCTAGGATCGATATGTCTCTTTTGTACACCTGTGATAGTTTCGATAAATAACAGCGCATTCCTACAAAAACTGGTGATACCCTCATGAGGCAAAACGACAAACTCAAACCAACTACTTTGTTCAGACATACCGGGAAGCATGGATGACCCAGCCTCGGTTGTAAAAAAGATGGTGATGCCCTTTTTGGCGCGCTGCTCTTGCTGCTGTATCCACCCTGCGTTTACTTTACTTTTGTATTCAAACCTGACTGAACAATCGAATTTCTCTGAAATCATGCGATCTAGCTGAAACACCTTTTCATCCAAATCATTTGAGGACGGTACAATCAATCGAAGTGGAGGGAGTGGAATTTTGCCAAACAATGTCTTTTCTGGTGATTCTGTGGAATAGTGAGCAGAGCAAGGGAATATGTGTTCAAGTAGTATCTCTTCTATATCTGCATCATCGACATTTGAAGCGCATGGTTCAACCGTTTCTCCAATATTTTTTAAAAGAACAATACGTTTTTGAGCACCAATGTTCTTTTTATCGATTTTGAGTGCTTTCATGATGTCGTTTAATTTTACTTTGTCTCTAATCTTTTCATCAAACTCGACCGGAAGATTGTATAGCTTTAAGCATCGCCGAATACGATCCACTGTGTCCTGACTGCAGTAGGAAAGAATACGAGCGACCTCTGTTTCCATGACCAAACCAAGGGAAATGCATTCACCGTGCAGCCAGTGTGGTGACAAGAGCGCTTCAATGGCATGTCCAATCGAGTGACCAAAATTTAAAAGTCCACGTAAACCTGTTTCTCTTTCGTCGAGGGTTACCACGTCTGCTTTGTAGCGAACAGAGGCACCAATCACACTAGCGAGAAACTCACGTTCGGTATCTAATGTAAATAGTGAGAATACGGTTCATCCTTTTTTCTTTTGAGGAATACTAAAGGGGAGTAAAAAAAAATAAAGACAGATAGAAAGAAAGAAAAAGGTACCTGAACTAAAGGGCTGATTGGCATTTAGAATAGCTGTTTCAATTTTTGATTTCCCTGTTTCGAGTTTTTCAAATTCTGCTTCACTTGAAATGGCAGCAATCTATATATATATATATATATATATATATATATTCCACATTATCAAATAGTCGTTAATAAAAAGATTAATATACAAAACAAAATAATTTTGCTTTACCTTTATGATTTCAGCCATGCCATTTGCAATTTCCCTTTTAGGAAGAGTAGCCAGCATACACAGATCAAGAAAAATACGCCTGGGCTGCCAAAAGGTACCAATCAAGTTTTTTCCGTGCGGTGTATCCACGGCAGTCTTGCCCCCAATACTCGAATCAACCATGGACAAGAGAGTGGTTGGTATCTGAACAAAAGGAATGCCGCGCATAAAAGTGGATGCCACATAGCCCACCAAATCGCCAATAACACCTCCTCCCAATGCAATCAAACACGTATCACGTGTGCATGACTCGTCAAGCAAGTAATCCTCAATGGATTCCTTTGTGTTTCGTGATTTAGACTTTTCGCCAGCCGCAAGTATACGTGCCAGCAGCCGTGTGCCATTCTTTAGTTGGGAATGAAAGCTGCTTAATAGTTTTGATAAATAAAGCGGGGCTACGTTGTTATCGGTGATAATCACATAGTTGGATACTTTGACGGTGGCAATGACTTCGGTGGCGATGTGATCGCTTAGGTTATAACCGATTTGGATGACATTGGGCGTCTCAAGTATTGGGACGGTTTCGATTCTGTGAATATCCACCACCATGATTTTTAATGAAGAGAAAAGAAAGAAGAAGAAAAAAAAAAATAAGGATTTAAAAAAAAAAAATAAGGAAAATAAATGTCAAAAAAGTATTTATTTTATACAAACAATAATGATGTTGTTTATAACGGTAAAACCCTTTTATCTTTTTTTTTAGTAAAAGAGGAACAAGAGAAGTTGTTATTTAACCAAATGGTTATTTTAAAAAAGACTTTTATATATTTTTTACTTTTTATTTATTCATCCAGCTTATATACTTTTTGACATTTGCTTAAACATTTTTTACTCCTTGAGGAAAAAAATGTTGGCTCCCTATTCAAAGCCACCCTTTCTTGTTAAATAACAAACTTTTTTACATCCAAAAACAGTGGCATGCAAAAGCATATCCGAGGTTTTTTTTTTTTCTGTACCAAAAAGCTTAATATTTATTTATGTGCGAGTTGCTGGGGAAAAATGTCGGAC
>VCJG01003752.1:7452-20564 GCA_024140375.1 Backusella westeae | reverse complement strand
AAAGTCTGATCTCTCTTCCACAACAGAGACTAATGGAGCCTAGTGACTGTGTCCCCCAGACATGATTATAGGGCCGAAATTATACGTTTTCTTGAACAAGAAAGAAGTATTTTTGTGAGGCTCTGAAAATTTTTTAAAACGGATAGTCTAAACGTACACATCCTACACATCGATCAGCTCTCATAATAAATATATGGTAAAAGATTTTATAATTAAAGTTCTTTTATTAAAAACTCGCTTCAAAATGACTTTCAACATTACGTATGGAACGATATTCACTACAATATAAAGTACAGAATCGATAATGAAAAAGCTCTTTGCCCCGAATCAATGCGCCAGTTCAAGCAATAAAGAAAAATTAACTCTAAACATAGAATGTGGATTTAGCATAATGTGTTTCCTAAAAAATGACACTATATTTGAAAAATAATGGCAAAAGGCTCTAATTTAAACGACAACATGTTTTTTATGTGGTCTTGTATTTTACATCTTTCAATTGAATTCTCCACTCTCCAATTTTCTATGTTTTATATATGCATTGGTTGACTCTCTCCTTCAAGTGCTATTGGTGTACTTTTTTTAATAGTCACTCTGAGGCACTTGAGCCTCGAATCTACTTTATCTTGTAATGTTTATATAATAGAAAAGAGGTAAGAGAGTTTTAATAAAACCATAAACATTCTCAAGAGACTTATAGAAGTTATTGTAATAGATTAAAGGCTCTCGTACTCAACTTATTTGGATTTGTCATAACCCTTTTGAATCACCCGGTACTGGATTTGTTATCTATTTTTTATATCTCACTTTTCTAATGGTTGATAAACGATTTTGATTCATTGAGAAAGTTTGTACAGTGTAATTGATAGACATTTTCTGATTATCGATAAAAAAAAATGAGTATCAAATCCCCCATCATGTATCGTGGTGTATCAATTAAAATAATATTCACGCATATGGCTTAAGAAAAGTCGATTTTCCTTTATAGTATGATATACCAAATGCTATAAAAATAAATACAAGCAAAGATCAGTCGACATGTTCCTATTAAATACGAAATGTTCAAATCAAACAGTTATAAAATTGAAATATTCAGTCTACAAACACACATATATAGATAAATATTCAACCATTACAATTGCTGTCGGATTTTGACATTTCCATCGTAATTGTTAATGTATGATGAATCTCATCGATAATATAACTTGTGTCGCGTATTATAACTCAAATGTGTCACTTAAGACTTATTTGACTATATAATTCTAATGCTTGTTATTATCAATAGACTGTGCTTATGCCAAAAATGCATATGAGAACTAGATTTATAGTTACTCGTTGACTCCCACGTAATATGGTGGCTCAAATGGAGGGATAGGCGTACATGTGCACATGTGTACGTTTAGACTACCCGTTTTTATTACTCTTCTTGTTTGTATAAATGACATCTATGTACATAATGTTATAGCCGAGAAAAATATAAAAAAGGGATAATTGAAAAATAATAAAAATAATAAATCCAAAGTAACCAGCAAGGAAAAATAGCATTGCTCTTGGGGAATCTATTTAATAATCGATGTTGATTTAAAAATCAGAAATCAATGCCAAGACAAAAAAAAAATGAAGCGTCTTATACATGGCCAATTACTAGTAATGTAATATAAATAACCAAAACTATCCATCCACAGAAAATAATTGTTTTCAGGCTGGAAAATAAGGTGCAAGTAAATACTTCTGTCTTCCTTACAATAATAAAAATTAAAATACTGGGACTGTACATACATATATATTCAAAAATAAATAGATATAAAGGTAAGGAGACAAAACATTCATGCCCAAAGATAAAGCTAGGGTCACAATATTAATTTGATATGAATACCATAACCGAAAATAAAAAACCTTAATTTTTGTTTTCATATTTCAAAAAACACAGTGATGAAATGAAGGAGAAAGAAAGAAAAAAAGAAAAATGCAGAGTTAAAGTTTGCATATTAAAAATCCGATGATTTTACAAATCATGATTTCTAACTTTTTCTATGAAGTGATTTCGAACTCTTTTATTCAACAGGTTTTTATTTAATATAAAGCACGGATGTCGCTTTTTTTTATCCGATCATAGAATGATGGAACAACTCATTTTTCAATCCGCCCAGGGCCCTATCTATTTTTGTTTGTTTTTTTTTCGATTAAGAAAAAAAAAACATAAACATAACGCTCAGTTAGTAACGATGAGCAGTTTCGATAAACGCATTATGAAGTAGAGATTTTTCTGTAGCACCCAATCTTTTTCTGTAAAAGGTTTTCGGTAATAAAAGTCCGCATGTCAGTTATAAAAGGATCAAATGTTTAACCTTTCAAAAAAGTACATACATTTTCTTCTTAATACTCATCTTTTTTTTTTCTCTTTTCATTTATTTTATTTTTCATCTGTTGATACCCCCGCTCACATTACTGTAGCCAATTATTTACATTTAGTATATACATATTACATATTTAATAATAATTTGATGAAAAGAGACCTATCAAAGTCAGTCATTAGAGGCGTCAAGTTCTCTCTTCTATCCTATGCCATAATCTCTATCGTATATACCGCTTTACAATTATATAATAGCCGAGAGTTACCGGCAGTAGCCTTCAACTCAAAACGAAGCCTTGTACAGCCATTATCTGACACTGCTGAATACATGAAAGACAATTACCAGGAGGTTCTTTCATTTAAGAATGATGAAGCTCTAGTAGACTCTCTCCCGAAGGATATTTTTGATATTGCTGACGATGAAGCATTGTATCATTTTGATACTATTATGGCCAATCAGCCTTTGGACAATCAGAAAAGCACAGCAGAAGAAATGGTTGACCTATACACAGGTACTCTACAAGCTCTTTTTGTGATTTATAGTATGAAAGCAATTGAGACTTATATAAACAACAATTTCATAGATAAAGATAATTCTCGGGTAATCAACGATCCAGTTGTCAAATCAAAAATATTTTCCGGTTCCATGGGTCCTTCTGACATAAAGCCATTTTATTATAAAGCAGAAGAAGAGTTTGAGCAGAATGATATCTCAATAACCACAATCGTTACTAGCGATCGATTTCCGGTTTTAAGTCGACTTGCAACTCAATATAAGGGTATATATTATTAACACTAGTAATACTCAATACATTTTTGACTCATTGTTAATCATTTTATAGGTCCTATATCAGCGGCGGTTCATATCAGCCAAGAGAAAAAAGAAGAAACTTTGGAATTACTCCATCAGTCATTTAATGATAACCCAGATTTGAAACATTACGTCGATGTTCACCTTATCATAGATAATTTTGATCGACAGTTCAACATGTGGCGTAATATCGCTAAACTGTATGCACGTAACAACTATGTGATGCTGCTCGACATTGACTTTTATGTCTGCACAGATTTCCGCAACTACGTTCGTAATAACACACTTTTGATGGAAATGCTAAGCAACGGAGACAGTGCGCTTGTGGTGCCTGCTTTTGAATACATTGACCAATCAGATGGCCATCAATGGAAGGACTTTCCTAAAAGCAAGCAGAAGCTAATCGAGACTGTTAAGGGTGAAAAAATTGACATGTTCCACAGATCCTGGAAAAAGGGACATTCAGCTACGAACTACAAGCGATGGTACAAAGCAAAAAAACCATATCAAGTAGAAGAATATAATTTTTCGTATGAACCCTACGTTATTTTGAAAAAGGAAGGCAGTCCCTGGTGTGATGAGCGCTTCATCGGCTATGGTGCAAATAAGGCAGCCTGTTTATATGAAATATATCTCTCCGGAATAAGTTTTGTGGTTCTCCCTAAAGATTTTATTATTCATCAATCACACCCATACCCAGAATCTACACGTAGAAAAGAGGTAAGATACTGTTATTGTTTATTTCTATATTTTTTCTCATCTTTATTTAATTTTTAGCGTCTTTTCAATAAGAAAGTGTATACAAATTTCAGAGAAGAGCTTTGTCTTCGCTATGCTCGTCAATTTATGGCGGCTAACCTTTGGAATACATCGGTAGCAGACAACTTAAAATCAGAATGTCGTAAAGTTCGAGGTTTTAAAGAGACCATTAAAAGCATAGATGAATAATAATATAATAAAAATCATCTTCTTCATCATGTATTATTAATATTATTATTATTAATATGATATTGATAAGCGTTGCTAAGTTTTTTTTCTTTCTTTCTTTTTTTCTGGAACTTGCATTCTAGTCTCAGAATTATTTGTGTGTTTTTATATTTTACAAACAGTAAATTATTAAGAATCTGGATATTTTATATTTTATTCCTATGAAATTGAACCATATCATCATATACATTTAGTTTATACTTTGTTGTTCTGATCTAGAACACATATATATCATTACTTTGAGTTATATGATCATTTCATTCTCTTTCCTTTTTCTTTAACTTTTTTCTTTATTGTCTCAGTTTCAAAATAAAGCCAAAGTGATTTTGTAATCTTATTAAAATAAAAAAACGCGTGTTTATTTTTCTTTTTAATCACGAAAAAGAAAAGTTTAATGAATTATGCATGAAAATATAAAAAAGCCTTTATTTTGTAACTAATATTTAATAAGTTGTAATACATACAAAGTAAAACCGTTTGTTATTATAACTATTATTGATCTAATCCCGGTTCTATTACATATCGTACCCATTGTTCCGATGGCATTTCCTTCTCTATAGATTATATGAATATAAAGGAAAAACATTGTCTTGTTGTTTTTTTCTCTTCTATTTCTATTTTTAAACTGTTAAACATATTATATTTAATATTAAGACGTATCATTCTTCTTTCTTTCTTTCTTTTTTTTTTTTACTAATGTACAAATTAAAATCATAAAAATACAGTTATAACAGCATACAAATCAAAAGCACCGACTATTTTTCTTCTTGTTGTTGCTTAATGGTATCCTTGGCTGCCACGATAAGAGGAGCGAGTGTATGAAGAGGGTCAGCCTTACGTAAGAAAGGGTGGCGGAGCATTTCATCCGCTGTTGGTCTAAATGAAGGATCAGGTTGGAGACAAAGTGATAAAAAGTCTCTAAATATGTCACTGAGAGACTCGGGGTTTTGCAAATCGGGTGTACCGTTATTAGCAATCAAATAGAGAGCACGTAAGGGATTTTCATTCAGATAAGGTGGTTCGCCTTCAATCATTTCAATGGCCAAAATGCCTAATGACCAGATATCTACTTTTTGATCATATGCCTTTCTTGTTACTACTTCAGGCGCCATCTTTGTAAATTATATAATCAATAACTACGATGCATGTCATTCCGACCCTTTTTTTTTTACTTACCCAATAAGGTGTGCCCACTAAGGTCGTACGCTTGGATTGTTCTTCATGAAGTTGTGCACAGAATCCAAAGTCAGCTATAAGAAATATTTGGATAAATAATGATAATTTAAACATACGTACAGTAACATGTATCTATTATTAACTTACTTAGCTTAATGTCACCATTCATACTCAACAAGACATTATCGCTCTTAATATCTCTGTGAATAACACCGTTTGCATGCAAATGTTTTAAACCTTGAAGGACTTCCTTACAGATAGCTGCAATCTGGCCTTCCATTATCATATTGCAAGTAACAACATCTGTTAGACTTCCACCTTCCATGTACTCCATCACAACCCAAAGATCGCCCTTCCAGAGATAGGACTCGATAAAGTTGACAATATTTGGATGTTGCGAACGCTTCATCACTACAATTTCGTTGATAATAAGTTCTTTTTTTGGTTGTTTGTCGAGTTTCATCTGTTTGATTGCGACTGGTGTATCATTGTCATTTTCACGACTTGCAGTAAAAACACCTCCAGATGCACTATATAATATTATTAACAAAAAAATAAAAATAAAGCACTCTCTGCCCCTTACCCTTGACCAATCTTGACCATATTTGAAAAGACAAGAAGGGGATCAGAATTCTTGCATAATTCCTGTAACTTTTTCATAATCTGTAGGTCCTTTTTATTTTCTTTTGGTGGTCTTTGCTTGACACGAGAAGTTGATTCGGATGTTGTTGGCTGTTCTTCAAGTGGGGTAGTACCAAACTCTGGTATATTTTTATCGGATAGACGTGTTAATTCAGACATGATATATGTCTCATCTACAAATTCGTCTGTTGGTGATATAGTTGATTCAGAATTAATTGAATGTAAATCATCCTCCTTTTCCTTTCCTTTATCTTTATCTTTATTTTTATCTTTGACTTTGACTTTTTGCTGTTCGTTTTGTGTCTGTTTTTGTTCCTGCTGTCTCCGCTGTTGCTTTTGTTCTGAAAATGGTAATAATGAATAATGAATTCAAACAATTCGAGGATTTTCTTCATGTACTTACTTTCTGTCGTTTTTGTTTCGGGACTGTTACTTGATGAAGAAGACTAGAATAAATACAATAAGTAAATAGAATAAAGAGGAGAGAAGAAGAAAAATTAATAAAATTAATAAAAGCTAATATACCAAATGAGGGTCAGGTGTTGTTGCTGATGCTGTTGAACCAGTTTTAGTAATACGAAGCGTAGAAAAACGACGAAGAGTTTTACTAGTACGACTTTCATTTGAGTCTATACTAATAATAGATGGACTTTGTGATAAGCTGGAACTAGTTTTTGGGATTTTTTTCCACACAGCATCATCCATTGTTTGTTGTGTACCCTGAAAAAACTCAATGGCGTCAATTACAGCCTAATGTAAAAAAATAATATAATATTAGTATAATCAAGTGATACTTTTATTATCACTACTATTTTACTTGTGGGTTCTTCTCCTGCTCCTGTTTCGTAATACCACTTTGATTAAGTAATATCTGCCACCCTCGTGGTAAGCCGGTGAATTCGCCTGTCTCTGAGTCAAAGCCGACATGGGTGACATGAATAGTGTTGTAAGGGGTTGAAATATCCATTTCTTTTTGTCCACTTTTACTTGAGCTTCCATTATGGTTGTTACTATGATTATTTGATGACAAAAAATCTGAAATAAATAAAAAAATGGTGAGAAAAAATCATACATAACAGAAACCGATATTTTTTACCATTAAAGTTCCCCATAAACTTGTCAATAACGCTTTTTATTCTTTTTTTATCCCGGGATTTTTCATTGTTACTACTATTGCTATTGAAGAAGAGAGAATGACGAGGACTGTTATGAGATGAGGAAGTGGGCGAAGGGGAATGAAAGGAGCTTGCTGTTGTTCGTAAGTCAGCGGAACGTCGTCCTGATTCTCTTTTTATTGAGTTTGACATGAAAAGAAAAGAAAGAAAAAGAGTAAAAATAAAACAAGAAAGAAGGTGAAAAGAGAAGAAAAATGCCATTAAAAGCAAATTACTTCATTTTGATATATTTTTTGTGTGAAAATATAATTTGTATCTGGCGTTTTTTTTCGTTTCTTCATTTATTTTATTATTAATTTTACTTATAAATACTTGTATAAATACGCTGTTATATATTCTACATCTTCTAAACTCCATCAATGGTGTTATGATAGAATGTGATTAAGTTCATCAATGATAGTGTTATCACAATAGCTTCTCACTGATGATATAAAGACTAGTTTGTGTTCTTAGTGTAATAACTTCACCGTAGCTGTGACAAAATGATAAGAGTAGGTGCTACTATTATAGTTGCAACTTAATTCATACACAGAGAAAAAAAATAAAGGATCTTCTTTAATCTCTTCCAGAGGTTTCATTGGTGTTTGCAATGGTCTCTTGTTATTTTTTAAAAAGTATCGGATGTTTTAATAGCCGCTTTAAATAAAGTAGTGGCAACCGGAATAGGCGTGACAGTTTTCTATTTCGTTTTCATGATCACCCCACCTCTCGCAGCTCCGTTGTTTACGGACACACAATTATCAATGATTTCATGCAAAAAAAAGCGTTATATGTTGTGGACTTTTTCATTCTTTTTCTTTCCCTTTCTTTATTTTCTTTTCTCTTCATTTTTTTATCGTATTATTATTAACAAATTAACTTATCAACAATGGCCCGTAAAGTACTGATTGGCTATGACCATTCTGAAATCTCCAACAACGCTATGGAGTGGATCGTTAAAAAGAAGGCTATTCTTCCTGATGATAATATCACCGTGATAACAATCGTCAATGATGATGCTATTGCAGTTGAGGGTACGTTTGGCCTTGAATCTACTTTGGTCGGCCCTGCTGCTTGGATGGCGGATGATTATAGAGAAAGGGTATCTCAGATTGAAAAGGACTCTACTGATGCATTAAAGTCGGTGGTAAGCTGGTTTAATAGTAAAGGTGTAAGTATAGTATCGAGTATATGTATATATATATATATTATTGCTCGCTTGCCTAATCCAACTTGTTTATACAGTTCACTGTGACACCAAAAGTGCTTAGTGGTGATCCAGGAGAAGCCTTGAAAGACTTTGCAGAGGCAAATCAGGTAGATCTTGTTATTGTGGGTAGTCGCGGATTGGGATTTATAAAGAGGTAGTGTATTCTTTTTATATTTAAATAACCATCGATGATGTAATTGTGTTTGTGAAACTCTTTCTAACACATATCTATATGCAAATGTAATGTAAAAAGACAATTCTTAGGATCTGTATCCGAGTATCTTACACATCACTTAAAGTGCTCTGTACTTGTCGTGAAAAATGATCATTAAGCCAAAACAAGCAAAGCATGCTATAGCAAATTAAGTCTTATTCTGTATAACACTGTAAATCTATTTAATATCATTAGCTATTAGTAAATAAACTACTAAATAAATCATTTTTATGAACACTCTCATCCAAATACTCTTTTTTATGTTATCACCAATGTGGTAGGTACAGTAGAATATTCTTTTTCTCAACGCCTTTTCCAAAAGATCTAAATTTCTCCCGGTTTCATCATGTTTCATACATGTTTTGGTCTTCAGCTAGCAATTCTGTGATAAAATAATGCTGATAAAACAACTGTTCTCAGGAGCTTTCAACATTCATGATTGTTCCTGAACATTCTCTATTATGCATTAATTTGGCTACTCTTTTATGCTCTTATATAACTACAGCTCGCTATTACGATACAATGCACAGAGCGATCAGTCACCGTTTGCTATTGAAGTGGAAGAATTATAAGAAAAACTTATTGACAGTGGTCTTAAATATATGCGACTTTCCTTTGCTTATAGGTAAATTTGAATGGAATATCAAAGACATTTGCGGAAAGTACCATATCTTCCTTGCATGACAAGTGTCAGTGATATATCCTTGTCTTTATCTGGAGCATTCTCATTGGATGAATGATCAAGACTTGCAAACAAATTCAAATTTTGCAAATAATTTTATATATAGAGCCATTACACCCATTGTAGACGTACAAAACTCATGCAGCTCATGTATTCCCTATATATTTTCTCAAGTACTTTATTTTTGTACTTATATAGTACAGGGTGCTATTCACAATCCAAGTTAGTTACGATTGTCCGATTTAATTTGAAATTTATAGCATTTGAATGGTATAAATGGATATGTTTGTCTTTAAATGTGATTGTTCTCATGCCCAAGATTCCGATTAAAGAGGAGTGGGTTTACTCCGTAAAAAGTATTATTCAAGTGCTTTGTAACCAATTTAATTTTTAGCATAAGAACCATTTTTAATGACATGAACACAGTGTTGAATAACTCTGAACTAAACGAATAAAGGATAAAATATATCTCTACTTCCATCTTGTCTGCTATTCTCATCCTCAAACTTCAAACACATTTCTTTCCACTTGTTTTCATTTTTAAACAGGCCGTATAAAATCGAGAGGGTTTTTATTTATATTTATATTACAATAATAAAAAAGGAGAACAAAAAAATGTGTGGTTGGTGCTGTATAGTTTCTGTTTACCATGATGACTTCTTTACACCAGGAAGCTCACCATTTAAAGCCTTTAAACGGAATTGGAATCGACACAACTTAAATTCACGAAGAATACCGCTACCATGACCAGTTGCAACACAGCGATTGTGAATGTAGGTAGGAGAGCTCTGTTTTGGCATGGCGTTAAGTTGAAGTTGAGCTTGGTGACGTACACGGGCAGGAAGTGTTTCGTTTCTGGTAATGTAACGATAAGCTTGGCGAGTTAATTCATTGTTGGCAACTGCCTGACGGGCATTAATGTCACGAAGTATACGGCATCTCATTTTGTATGTTAAAAGGGTCTATTTATTAAGAACAAGGGGCTATGACAGCCTCTGGAAAATTTGATGAGTATAGAAATCCGTGACTTTCTTTTAATCAAGTCACGATAATTTTGATAAAAGTGATGCATTCAGCTCCTTGATGAGGAAAATTAATGCGTCAATTGTTGAAGAGGATACTAACAATGAATACATTGGTTTACATGCGGGATTTAGTCAAGTACAAATTGTAATTAGTGGCTTTACTGGGCTTGGTTGATCAAAGTCCAGACATTAAACCCCATCGAGAACCTCTGTGTTCTTATAAACAAAGAAACTTGCAAAAACATGCGTTAACGATTAAGAAGATCTAGTATAACTCGAATTTGTATTTATACAGAAAATGGTACATTCAAAATGATTTTATAATCACTATTATACCCTATAATGAATCATTATACTGTTAAACATTTGCACGACTTGTATACAGTTTTTTTTTAAAGATATATACGTAGTGTCCATACAGAATTTACTAAAGCAATATACTCAAATAGTATACAGGATTGATTAAAGATGTACAATTGCTGAAAATCCACTATGTCATCTTAGCCTTGGGAACTTAACCATGATCTAGAAGAGGAAGAGAAAAGCAATTCAACCACTATGGCATTGATCTTGTAGTTATATAAAATTGAAATACGCGTGCTTCAACAGTATTAATAAACTTTCAAGTATCTTTGATTTATTAAAACAGTAACTCTTTTTTAATTTTATCGGTGGAATTGAATGATAGTTTTAAATGCGGCGGACGCTCCGGAGCCTACTTAATTCTAAAAGGCATTGACTCGGTTTTTCTCTCTAATTGTGTATCTAACACCAATGATACAAAAGGGAACATGAATAATGAGTGATAGAAGCCAGAGTTAAGTTACGAATACGAATATATTGTATATACCTTACTACTTAAGAAGAACTTTGGTGAAAAGGTAAGAAAAAAGTGTTTTTTTTGAAAAAGAATTAGACCATGAAAATTAACATCTATACACAACTTATAGATCTCCTATGCTGGCTTTATTATCTATCATTCTTGTGTCAAAGATGGACCATCGAAAAAATAAACTGAGGCTAAAGAGGCCCTAAAATGGCCCTCTTTGGATGTTATCTGTATATTGCGCCTTTAATGTAGACTCGTTGTTATTTAATTACTCTTGTCATCTTTGACCTGTTTATGATACAATTGGAACCATATACCATTATTTATTAAATGTAGATGATTATGGTACATTTAAAAATCCCTGGAGTCATTGCTAGGTCAGTTGAAAGTTTCGTAAAGATTCATTCTTCTGTTGCCAAGTTGATTGAATTAGTTAAAACTCTAATATTTAGTTTTGTTATCATTTTTCTTCACTTTCTTTTAAATTTGTTTGTTTTAATGGAACCCTTTAACAAACTCTGAACATCAGCAAATATTTTTTTTTACTATTAGTATTCCTAACCTACTACATTTTTTCACAAAATCGAAAGGAATGAGTAGTGATCTTTTGAATTGGTTAGTACTAAAAGCAAACATCTCTCTAACTTATTGAGTAATTAGCAGCAACTACAGCTATGCAATATATATTAGCGAATAAGTGACGAAAAGTAATAAAACCAGTTATAATGACATATAAAACAGTAACTCTAATTAATAAAGATGGCTAAGATAAGCAAAGCAAAAATTGATGAAAAGATTTAGTAGCAAATTTCTTCACAAAAATAAGAATATCTAAACAGGAAACGTGTGTTGTCTCTCGATTTTCATACTGTGAGAATTATATTTAAACCTTGATTCCATCTTTTAATTTTAAGTGAATTCATTCTTTAACTATTTAAACTATGTTTAGATGGTTTTTATTGTTTAGTCGTATGACTGTTTTGTTTGTTATCGACATTTCTATCAATGTCAATAGAAGCTTTAAAAGTGGTGGAGTGTTCCTTTTTACGGAAAAGGAATCCAAGAGAGAAGGTTGTAGATAAAAGTATTGACGGAGAGTGATAGCTTTGTTTGTTTGTTTTGAACATTGGATTGCTATTTTCATGGAATTTCCAGCGATTAAGTAAATTATAGTGCCTTATTCAAAATATTATACAAGGATTATGCGACTATCATTTGGTAATTTCGGTAAGACTTATTAAAATTAGTACGTTACTATGAAAGAGAAGTGATCCTTTCGGCGCATAAAAGCTATAAACGCACTAAAATAATCACTACATTCAACTAAAGTTTACAAAATTAAGATTCTATAGATATGTCTAATTATTTTCGTTTTGGAGATTATAATAGCGTTTTACTAAGAAAAAGAAAAGGAGCATGAGCTTTTGTGTTTGCTTAAACTTGACAACAGAGTTGTTATGAAGACATATTCAGGAAAATAACTTCCTTTCATTAGTAAATTAATCGTTCTCATTTTCTTTTTTGGCTTCTTAAAGGGTCCAAACTAACCGGCTACAAGGATTTAGACCTTAGAATTGAAATTTGGATAAATGTCTTACTACGAGGCTTTTTTCTTTTTAATCATGAAGGAACTATGTCTCTTTTCACTATTAATTTGAATGAATCATTTAAAAATACTCATACTAGAGTTAATATCAATATCTTTATATATATTCAAATGCCAAAGCCAGTAATGTTGTGATGATTAGAAGGAAATCTTAAAGATGAACTTATTTCCGCACTTACAATTTTGAAGCTCAAAAATCTGAAACTTGGTACTTTTCTAGTGCCACTACCCCTTATCTTTTTTTTTTCTTTTTTTAAATGGGAAGTTAGCACATAGAGCACTATCATTTAACTCTACTATATTCCATTGGTACATGTTGTCTGGTTTAACCCGTGATCTACAATCACCAACAATTGTGTCTTCACTACCCATATTTTTGCAGCACAAAATGAAGTGTAATTTAACTAGTCCAGAGGGTTTTGTTTG
>VCJG01000375.1:12685-35005 GCA_024140375.1 Backusella westeae | reverse complement strand
TCTAATTCCACTTTTGGTTAATTGGTTTGCCACTTTCGCAAATCCTTACTGAAAAACCAGTAGACGATTTCCTTTCTTTTAGATTAAATAAAAATGGATTACGTTTAACATTATTCCAAACGAAAACTACAATGTCACTTGCAAATTTTTTTGGTATGGATGCTTTTCTTGTCAAATCTAAAACGCCTTCAGTGCCACTAAATAAAATTTTGTTAGTTTTAACTTAAGTAAATGATGTTATATCCGTATTTACTAAAATTCTGTCAACTTTTTTAGCTGCTCTGCTTTATTAAGCGTTTTAAACTCCTTCTTACGTAAAGCTTTTCTTTTCTTCTGTTTAGGTGGTTCATGTTCTTCAAGCACTTCTGTTCTGTCCACAGTATTGGTATCATTTGCCAAACTAGTTTCTGCATCTTTATAACCTTGATCCAATATGTCGTCTCTAACAAAAGCTCTTCGCTGCTTTTGAATATGTCGCCTTTGCTCTGCAATATTGTTGTTAATGATCATGTGCACAGGTCTCGAATTAATCACATCAAACGTCTTCGTTGCTAAATTGGTCGCTTTTGCTACAGCTTTGACGGCACCGGAATTAGTGATTTCATCTAATGTTGATCGTCTACTTCTCTTTGCCTTCAAAGCATAGGACCTCTTGTCTTTTGCGTTAAGTTTTTCGGGGCGTCCGACAGGATTAGCAGACTTGGGAGGTTGATCTCCATTTTCACGACTAAGAACCTTGTAGATTCCAAAAGCCGACACTCCGGTTTTCTCCTCGATTTCTGCAACAGACATTTCTCCATCGCGTAGTCCACAAATATAGGCTCTTTCACAACAAGTTAAGTTTTTCATATTTAAAAATTGAAACAAAAATAACAATAGGGCACTATATTATATAATCCTAACTTTGAACTGCAAAATGCAATAATAAATCCAGATTTCATTTAACCTAGTTTCTATTCACAGTTTTATTTTTATTTTTTTTTGTACTGCTTAGCATTTGATGAGAAAGAAAAGCATAATATACTTGTCCCAAGCCCTTTAGTTTAAAATAAAAACGTAAAACTAAAGTCGTATTTATTTTTGGAAAAATACAGTTCTCAAATTTTTTGAAGACTTCCCGAATATAAAATATAATTCTCAAAAAAAAATTATAATCTTCTCAAAGGTAACCGAAAATACTGTATATGAACATAAATATTGAGAATTGCTACTACTTTTTTTTTATCGGGTTTCATTCTACATATTACAAAAACGATAAAGGAAAAAACACAGATCAAAACAGATATAACTTTGAAGAGAAATGTGGATGTTACACAGACAGAGATGTGTCTGTTTGTCTTATTTTAGAAAGACATTTACAACTGATTCTTCCACCTCTAATCTTATATTAGAGTTTTGTAGTTTAGGAACAATAAATCCTGATACTTGTTTATCCAAAGAACATCGAGAATCTACTCAAAGTTCATGCGGACACTTAAAGTTCACTGACTATAAAAAATCTGGAGGGAGAAAGAAAGGATGGTGGTAAAACGTGGTAAAGCTGTCCAGAAAAAAAAACCCCATATCAGATGCATAAAACTCTTCATTAATTAAAAATGGCCAAGGTAATACAATCATAGTCAGATGAAAAAAGAAATCACAACTGAATGAAAGCATATCAAAGTTGCACATAAACTGCGCGATTAAGTTTAACCAATTAGAATACCTTTGAACCGATTTATTAGCAACAGAAAATGGAACAGGTCAAATTCAAAGATTGTAAAGTGTAATTATTTCTTTTAGGCATGATGAAACGTGAAGTTTTTATGAGATATGTACCAAGTACAACCTAGAAAGAGATAGTGTAAATAATCTAAACATCAATATTACCTATAGATTTTATTGAAAGGAGAGAAGAAAAAACAGAAATCATTTCACTTTAGCTGTTTTACGATCTTCAAGGATTTTTTTTATCAGATGTAGCTTTTAGTGTGTACCATACCCTTTTTGTGTGCGGGGGGTTTCGCTGTGGAACCACTATAAATCAAATAAAAAAATTTATTCTATTCATTGTAACAATGGCGTTTACAATCAACTACCATTCATCCGATCATGATCAAATCTATATCTGATGCAATTCCATATTACCACTTTCGTATCAACCTTATTTATTTTATATTACTTCTACAAAATTTTCCCGAATACATTAAAATGAAATTCTCACTTCCATAGAACTAAAAGATACATTGGATATCAGATTCTTTAAACCGGCGTTAACATAATCCAACACATAGCAAATCAATCTGGTCATTTTTTATTATTATTGCATTGACAAATGAGTTGATGGCATTCCAGAACACCTACAGCTTTTAGGAAAGAAATATGACATGTGTTTTCCAATTCTCGAATAAAAATAGGTAACCACTTTCTAAATATAGAATCTCGCTATCCGTCGGGTTTGGGTCATTTTTGATTGGCATTGAAAAACTTTTTAGCTTTTTACATGATTATGTGCGAGATTATCTTATCAATCAAAACATGTTCAGAAAAAAAAAATTCAATCATTTTAATCATTTTAATCAATCAGCATCTTCATTTTCAAAATATCTTATATCCATTCTCTCGTTTATTCATACAAACATACATCTATTCTTAGCAACACAACATTATGACCGGGATACATCTAAGCTCAGATTTAAAACAGGGCAATATTCATCATACCCTCGAAATCCAATAACTTTGTCATTTCAAAGGCGGTGGAAATATGACCCGACCATCCACACGTTGAGATGTCCAGATAGGTTTGTTTGATATGATGCATTTTTTAAATTTAAGTATAAATAAAAAAAGGGCAATTTAAATCATCATCTCCACTTGTTTCTTAGATGGAAAAAAGGTAATTTTTTTTTTTTCGTGACAAAAACTACTGTTCCTTCATGATTTTTAACTGGTTTTTCTAAAATAACAATAGAATAGTTAAGAGTTTATTTACTATGTAATACCAATTTTGAATATCCCGAATTTCGGTTGAGTCATCAAATTTTATATCTATCATACCATTTAAGTATAACATCCTAATGGTGTTTGTTTTTTTTAGTCATGGAAATGTATGATTATTCTATTGAAAAAAAAATCAATGATTTGCGAATAAAATCGAAGAAAAAAAATATAGGAAAGGCACAGGGAGATCAAATTTTCCTTTGTGTCGGTATAATTATATTTGAGGGACGATAGATTTGAAAATCTTCACTGTTATGGGCAGATTCCCAAAATAAAAAAAGAGAGAGACTTCTTATCATCTGTCAAACTTTGGTCAATTCAACCAATATATATATGTCTGTATCAGTGGAAATAATGGCATTATTTTATATAGATCAGATTTTTTTTGTTTAATCTGATCTTTGGAAAGAAATAGTGTTCTTAATTTAAGATATCTTGAGAAACCGAACACGAACTTCTTGTTTTAGTAGTTCTGAGTTTTTTTTTTTGTTTCAAAGATTTTCAGCAACAGATCCTAATTTACAGGAACATTGCAAAAAAGTCAGGTCATCCTTTTTTAAACTAAAAAGAATTTGTTTATCATTGTAATAGGTGTAGCATCAATAAAGTCTTTACTTAAATACAAAAAAGTACTAAGTGTAGTAGATTGCACAAGATGGACCAAACGAACCCTCCTGTATCTTATGGATGATAAACTTTTAAGACAGATCAGTAATACACTTAGACAAACTAAATGGTGTTTACATTAATGACAATTAATGATATAGATGACTTTTCACGCTTAATCACTTAATAAAACTCAAATATATGGGGGAGTTATAAATTACCGTAGAATTGAAAATATAATTAACGGTCTGCTTCTCCCTTTTCGCATGAATATATGTAATCACTGGCAAAATTACTATTGTAAATGCCTATTGGAGTTGGATTCGGGTAGAAGTTAAAAATGTACAAGGTTGTTTTACTTTATTGCTCACGTTGGCAACATGTCCAACTCTGTAGATATTATTGTTTTTGGGAAAAAAAATATCAAAGTTAAATCATTCATGCATAGTTTCCATTAGAAAATATAACAAAAGAATTGAGTTTTTTCAAATCTATAAACCCCCTCTCATTTTGGATTTTTTGACCAAAAGTATATACTATTTAGCCTGTGAAACTGTGCTCCGACATTAGTTAAAAGTCTCTCACTTGGTTAAATTATGGATTAATTGATTCTCATGTAAAAAAATCAGTGTCCAATATGAAAATTAAGCTAATTAAATAGTTGAATTTTCTAATCAGAACACAAAAAATCCTGTAACCAGGAAAGAAGGCATCATATCTTACCAGAAAAAGATGACTCGATTATTGAGTGTTATGACAGATTACTCGTCTTCCGTAACACATGAGAAAAAACACATACCCGTAGGAAAAGTCACCTAAAACTATAGAAATTTTCTCACTGAAAGCCCTTTCTACAAGATAAACCCCTAATGTTATGAGAAAAAACTCATTTATAACGGTAACAATTATTCATCAAAAACATAAATCATTACTGTTTTATTTTGGGTAAATGGTGTTACTAGTTTTTATAGTAACTTTTATTAAATACTCGTTCAATATAACAGGAGGATAAGAAGGGTTTTATTCATTTCTATACCCAGTTGCTTGAAGACATTTATGAATACAGACATAGTATATGTATATAGTATTTTATTTGTTTTGTAAGTACATTGATACGAAGACCATGGGCCAAAGCATGGATTTCCCAGGTGATAGTTTTTTTTTCACCGTGTCCAAGATTATACCCATACTTCAACTGTTGGATTTTAGTAATGGTAGCATCCGGTCGCATGTACTTGCTCTCTTTGGGTTTTTTATTTGACCATCGTAATAAAATATTTCTTTTAGGATCAGAGATAATTGATGATAAAATATATCGAAGTATGTATTGTAAAGTTCGCTCTCCGAAATGGACGAGGCATCCTTGATAGCATTGGATGGTAGTTTTTACAATCTATATATTTGTAAAAATAAGTTAGTATCATGTAAACATTGTGTTTTATTTAGAGTCACTTACGCGTTATTGATACCTCTAATGACTTTGGATAAGTGATATGTTTGTTTTTTGGCGAGATTCAGCAAATCCAATTCGGCGTCACTTCTTGTCACTTCCTTTTCTTCCACAGCTTGTATAGCTCCTGAAAATGATCAAAGCAGATTTTTATTTGATTATTAAGCGCAATGCATATTAAGTATTGAGTGTTATCATAAAGAAACTATTCAATAATATTGTCAATTTCTTTATCTACGGTGAACCTATTGACGATTTGAACCAAGTTATTATCATATTCTCTAGCTATGTTATTGCTTTGCTATTTTACTTACTTAGTGGATCTGGAACCACTTACAAATGGAGGTAAGGGCTGTGAATTTGAAGATATCAATTTCGAGAATCCAATGAGACCAATGTTTTTAGCACTATTCATATCACGACTGCCTGAAATAAAACTATGCAACTAAATTTTTTCGTTCTCCACTTTTCTTGGGTATCGTTACTTTGCACTACAAATTATATTAGAATGAGGTCTTTTAGAAAATGAATGCTTCTGAATAAGTTTGGTATTGCTCTTACCTTTTGCAAAGAGCTTAAGTGATATGAGTTCAGAAGGAGCGCCATTTTCATTGTTGTCACAAATAAAGGAGTCAGAACATGAAGAGTGATGGTTAACTCTGGATAATAATAATAGAGCTAAGTACACTTATCATCAGTTTATATATTATTATATGTGTCTTACCATAATTTGAAATAACTGAAGTCACTTTAACGGGGAGTAAAGTATTGCGTTTTTTGTTGATCATATTGAAATAAGAGAAAGAGAGAGATAAATAAAAACAATTCTTTCTCTCTTTTGTTATTTACCCTACATAATCAAAATGAGCCACATAATCGTTCTTTCTAATAAATTAATGAATCCAACAATTAAACCATCGTTTTCCTTCTTATTAGTATTTTAGATACAGTTACCACTTTTGTATATGCTCTATAGGAAGTATTCTCATTTTCTATCAATCAATGGTGTTCATGTAGAGCTCAAGTAAGCATGAAACTGGTAACATTACTATTATTATTTATAAAAAAAAGTACACAGCATGTGCATAGCGAGTGATCCTTCTTGATTGAGTTAAAAATGCTTCTAAGAAATTTGGGTATAGATATTACATTGACGACGTTCTACTTTAATTTGTGCTGCATCCCCCCACAGGTGTGGCAGTACGGCCAAATTTGACCCCCAAATTATTCAAAATAAGCATAATACAAGCACAAACATTTTAAAAAATAACCGAGTGGCTTATTTCTTTTTTGTAACAAAACATTCTTTTACATATCAGTTTTATCTCCTTTTCCTTGGTCATTATTATTATTAGTGTACATAAAACGAATGTTAAAAAGACGAGTGCACACCATTGGAGTTAGGTAAGCCTTAATCAATGACTATTGTCATTTTGTACTTAATAAATAAATAACTGCATGACATCAAGCGGGCCATCTTGTTCTGGTAAAACTGTAAGGACAAAAGAGAGAAGGATATATGATAAGTTGGAAACTAACATTGATATTTATTCATTTGAAGACTCTGTCACTTATCTTAAAAAACACCTTAAAAAATGTCATTGTAATATCACAAGACGCCTATTTTAAGGTAGGCAACTAAGAGTAGAATCAAGGATAATATCTGACTAACCAAATATAAGCCAGATGATCAAATTCCTTTGGATGAAATCACAGGCTTAGCAAACTGGGATTGCCCTGGTGCTATTGATTTCGATGCGCTCAACCAGGATATCAGTCGAATCAGAGACCAAGTTGAACACGATGTACCCTTGGAAGCGTTTTCAAAGATCAAATATGATGGATCAGTCGAAATATCGCCGGACCAATTAAATTCTTTACGTGAACACATGCATGAATTGGACGATGATATATTTATTATTGTGGAAGGATTTATGCTGTTTTATGACAAGACCACTTGTTCGCTCTTGGATTTCAAGTTTTTTGTAACTGCCTCAAAGGACGTCTTGGAAAAGAGAAGGTTGAATAGAAAAGGGTATGAAACAAAACAAGGTAAAGTGTTAATGATTAGGGCAGAGAGTGGCTATACTTAAAGTATTTATTTAAAATGCTTAGGTTTTTGGGTAGATCCACCAAACTACTTTAATACAATTGTATGGCCACAATACGTAAAGTGGAACAGTGACTTATTGGACAACAATAAAAGGGATCCAGCCATTAAAGTATTAGAAACAGATATAGAATCTATAGACCAAGTCGCTACTACAGCCACTGATTTTTTATTATTAAAAAAGTAATATAATATAATAGTTTTATTTATTCTAATTCATCAGAGTCATCTGTTTGCTCGTCCTTTTTCGCTTGTAAAAATGCTGCACCCTCTTGTGCTGCAAATTCATTACGTAATTCCTTCAAGTGAGATTCTCTCTTTTCTTTTGCTGGCTCGTCTTCAACTTCAGAATCGTCATCATCACCAATTTCAAAGGATGAAGAAAGCGGATCTTCTTCCCCTTCCTCGCTTTCTTCTTTGTGTTCATCATCTTTATTATCGTTATCATCATCACCGTCTTCTTTATTCGATTTACTACAAGCTGTATCCAATGGATGCTTTAAAATGGCACTATCCAGTGAAATCTCTGAAGAAGTAGGCGATGTCAAGGTAGGTCTTATATTTTTACCTCGAGTCACTGCAGCAAGTCGTTCCTGGAGTGTCAATCGAGCGGTTGTATGCGCTGTTGTACGATTTGGTGGTGTACTTGTTAGAGGCTTGTTAATGGCGGCTGCTTCTTTACTGGTTGCAGCATTCTTGGTGCATGTATTAACTATTCCTTTGTATAATTCTGTCATTGATCTATCTTGTGCCTAAATATGATTTGAACTTAAATATCAGTAAGATAGTACATTGTTTCCATTACTGTCTACTCACAGGTATATTGACATCAATGAAACATAAAGTGGAATTCTTTTGAATGGCTGAAGAAATAGCAAGCAAACCAGCTGCATCAATATTCGTATTATTGGAAATATCAAGACGAACCAACGATTTGTTTCCAGGAAGACTGTCTCCGAGATACGACAAAACTAGCGACAGTTGATGTTAAATCTTGATAGTATTCAATATTAATTTTATTTTCTTTGTGCTTACCTTGGTTGTTTAAGCCGATATTAGATAAAACTAAACTTTTCAAATATTGGTTCACACGCAATGCCTTAGCTATTGAACTCATCTATATGTAAATAAATAAATAAATAAATATAAGGTTAATTGGTTTACACTGATAAAAAACATAAGTATATACTTACACCATCGAGGTTAGGAGCACATAAATGATTGCCACTGATATCCAATCTTTCTAAGCGTTGATTATATTTCTTGAATACGCCAAGTTAGATAACCATTGGTGGGAAAATGAAAAGAAGTGATAACTTACCAGTGCCTCAGCAACTAAAAGACAACCTTTAGCATCTATCTTGCATCCCTGCATGGATAGCTGTCTCAAATTCTGATTTCTTCTCAGAGCTTGCGAAACATACTGAATGCCCTGGCCCAATTCATTCCCGCTCAAATCCAGTCGTTCCAAACCAAACATGACTCCATTATCATAGTCACGTAGCATGACACCAACAGATAAAGCAGCTTGGTTCATGATAAAGTTATTTCGTAACGAAATAAACTTTAGTGATTTTGATTTTTTGGTGCCTGATGCAAGGATTTCAAGATGTGCAGCACGTAACGAGCAGTTGTCCATAACAAGTTGATTGAGATTGGAAATGTTGGAGTCTAAGGCTGAAGAAATGTATTGAATGCTTTTTTTGTCGGGTTGAGTATATGAAATATTCAGTGACGAAAGACTAGAAGACTAGGAAAAAAAGTAAGTATACTTGTTATAAAAATATCCATAATGATAAACCTACTGCTTTGATATATATGGCAATGTACTTGAATCCATTGGATTTAAGTTTTGGATTGTTTGCCAAACTTAAACTGGTAATCTTGTCATTGAGTAACAAGCTATGCAAAAGTATTTTTGCTGCCTAATTTTATAATACTGATCAACTAAGGTTTTCTGGAATATTGAAACAGTACTTACACTATCTTCCAATTGACAATTGTCCAATACAAGCTCTTTAATACCAAACTCAATCGATAATGTATCCACTAAAGGACCCATCCTTAATCGATCAATGGCTTGGTTTGTTAAGTTAAGTTTTGTCAAACAATTAGCGTGTGGGTCACACTATTAGATTAAAATAGAGTTATTACTGTTATCATAAGTTATAAATAGATAAAACTAACGTCTAAAATGGATACAAATAGGTCTAAAGGTGGTTCTTGTATGTTTCTACAAGCAGTTTGATACACAGACAGCAATTGTCCTGTTGTTTGAATGTTGATCTCATCTTTCTCCATGACCTTTTTCTTGCTTTGAATAATATCTTGTTTATTGAATTTAAATTCGGTGGTCAGCTGGGCAACTGGAAAATGGGCTCTCTTTAATTCTTTTGGTGATAATTCATCCTGCTGTTCTTTATCTTCAATTTGCTCTTCTTGCTGTTGCTGTCGTTTTGCCACTTTATTAAAAAATAACCGAGGTTGGGTCGTGGTTTCCTGTAAATTAAATTTCGATAGCCAAGAATTATTACGGGAGAGGGTATTTTGTTTTAATATGCTTTTTTTAGTATCGATTAAAGAAGACATTTCTTTCAATGATAATTTATTGCTGTTAATAGCTCAACAATAAAGGAAGGAAGGGAAAAAAGGAAAGAAGAAGGAAGAAAGGCTTAAAAAAAACAATAAGTCCTCGTGGTCAACAATATTAAAAAGAGAGGTGCCACACAGACACGTGTTTTTTACTTCCATTTTGACAAATGAAATAAAGCAAGATTTATTGTTATTATTTACAAAAGTTCAACAATGATGTTCTTGTATACATAACCAGTTGGCTAGTTTCCAGAGGCACCAGCTGAGCCACTTCCGCCCGAGTTTCCGGATAAGGCATTATATACTCCCTGTACAGTGCCTTGAACTTGATTACTCACACTCTGGGCTAACTCGCCAATACTGTTCATTACACCTTTAGTCTCACCAGCTGCGTTTTGTGTTTGTCCTTCAGCCTTGAGCTCATTATCACCGATAACATCACCAATGTTTTCCTTGGCTGAACCAACTGCCTTGTCGTAGTGTTCACTTGCTTTATCTGAAATGTTAGGCATAGTTTATTAATGATTAATTAACGATCTTTAAAAAAATATCTGTAAGAAAAAATAGAGTGAAAAAAGTTTTGAAGAAAAGTGCGAGTTTTACAGTCTTTTATCTACGATAATTGACAATAAGATTAAGCTTTCTTTATATAAAACCCATGGCTTTGAAAGCGAGTATGTTTCATTTTTCTTATTCTTCCTGGAGATGGTATCATGAAGCTTGGTGAAGAAGTATTTCTATCTGTTGTGATTAGTTAAAATTGCTCTGATTCATTTTTTGGTATATATTTTGTCTATAATTGCTCAATGCAAGGCCAGTGGCCTTAACGAATCAGGTTGCTCGGTGGCCCTTGTATCTACGAATATATCTGCATATTATTGTTCTTGCTTAATGCAGGACTATTGAGGGACTTAAGACTCAGCCTCATCTCAGTGCTAGCAAAATAAAAAGCTGCTTGTTCACATGTCTCATGTATGTGTACCAATACTACAATTTGATACTTTGACTCCAACTCATTATTGTTGGAAAATGGATCCTTCGAATATTGACATCATACTTTTCTTTATCTTCTTGTCACCGATATTATATCTTTCCAATCTTCATCTGCTACTGGTTCGTTCAGAGTTCGACAAAAAGGCATCAATTTAGGATGAAATACTAAAAGCGATAATAATGATGGGATATCATATTTACCAGTGAATATATAATTCTACTTGAGTTGAAGCTATAGCAACTTTCCATGACCTTCTTTTTTAATAATTAAACTGGTTTGCATAAAGTAAATCCGTTTCATGATACTCAGTCCTAAAAGAAAAAATGTGTAGTGGTTCAATAAAGTTGGCAAACAATTGCCTATACATTTCCTATAGGTCGATTTCCTTTGGTAATTACAACAGAAACTTTACCTCTCTCCTTGCTAGTACGGAATTTTCCTTTTCCCGTTTTTTTAACCAATAAAATTTCGATACAAAAATACGATCAAACACGCAAAAGATTATACTTGAACAAAAGAAAAGAAATGCTATTTTTAATTATATTAAGACTGTACAATTTTTATTATGATAGTAATAGTAATGGTTGAAATAAATGCTTTAAAAACACATGAATTTGCTCTTTTTATTCATAAGTTCTTCCATGCGGTTTTCCAAAATTCGACGGGCCTTCTCTGCCTTCTCCTTCATTTGTTTTTGGGTCTGTAATTCTTCTTCCAACTTCTTACGCTCCACTATAGATTTTTCAGAATCCATTTTTTGTTTATCCTGAACTTGGTTGACATGGGATCGTAAGTTTTGAAGTTCAAGATGGTATGCCATTTTCTCCTTATTTAAGACATCGAGCTGCTTCTTTACTTCTCGTGCGGATGATTCCGATCTTGACAGCTGAGATTCGAGTTTACTGATCACCTCTTGATGTGCTCTAACGTCATTTTCTGCAACCTGCATGTTTCTTTGTAGCGATCGGATTAGTTTTTCGTATTTCTCTGCTGTCAGGTTACTAATATTGGTTCCATTCATGGTTTCACTGAATGTAGTTGAAGTAATAGAGTCGTGGCGCTGTCTAGGGATTGCATTATAGGAGTAGGATGGTTGCATAGCTACTGCGCTTGTGATGCTATTATGTCGAGGAATCTGTGGAGTCGGTGATCCTGGAGGAGGTGCAGGTAATGGTGTTGTTGGTATAGGTGGAAGTGGATTCGAAGGTGGTGCTGTTGGAGGCGGGAGATTCGCTGAGTCAATGTTATTTCTGCTATGTCTTGCAGAAGAGGGTAATTGTGAAGCAGACAAATCAGATCTCATCGATAATGTTGAGAATCTCTTTGAACGCTCTTCATCTACTATATTTGAATCGTGGTCAGGGAATATGTTGGTTACTGAACGATAAGAGACAGATTTGGACAGCTTGACCATGTTGGAAGACATGGAGTCTCGATGCGATTTATATTGAATTACACTACTCATACCGAAACTATTACTTGAGACCATCAAGGGTGAAGTTGCTCGAGGAGACTGAGGAGGTGAAGTAAATTGTACTGAATCTCTGTTATTATTAGACTGTTGCATCGAATCTCTGTTATTGTTTCTGGGTATGGCCAACTCGAGCTCCTTTTCAAGTCTATCATTTGCAGCAGTCAAACGCAATAATTCCAATTCCAAATTTTTACTTTCCAGTGTAAGTTGACTACGTTGTAACGAAAATTGTGATTCAAGATCAGTATTATGTTGGGCTAGTTGTGTGTTGTCCTCCTGTAATTTCAAAATAGTTTCAACCAAATGTTGCTGGGAATTTCTAATTGCTGAGCTTGGCACATCGGGCATTCTGTTTAAAATATCTTCTTCCTCCTCTGACACAAAATCTGAGTCGCTAATGGTATTATCATTATAAAGTTCATATCCACTCTCTATGTAATCGTCTACAAGCTTTTCTTCGTCGATAATAGATGATGATTTCTTCGTCAGAGATGAATCAGAACGTTTAGGTCGAAG
The DNA here is from genome assembly GCA_024140375.1 of Backusella westeae. Classification (NCBI taxonomy): domain Eukaryota; kingdom Fungi; phylum Mucoromycota; class Mucoromycetes; order Mucorales; family Backusellaceae; genus Backusella; species Backusella westeae. The sequence goes on along the minus strand of VCJG01000375.1, from coordinate 22,284 downwards.
TTTCTCAGTGCTGGCCTTTAAGTTTATGTTGTATAGTTTTTCAGCGACAGCCTCGTAGCGTGCTTTCCAAATTTGAGCTTCTTTAGTCAATTCTTTTATTTCGATTTGAATGTTGCCTTTCTTTTCATCATCCACTTGCTCCAAGCTTTCTGTATCTGTATCGTCTGTTCTTTCGCTTTCATTGTATGCGGAATCTTTATTTTCGTCATCAGAATTCTCTATATCGTCTGTAACTGAATCCAAGTTAACCTGTTGCTCTATTTTTACACTTCTTTCTTTTTCTAGTTCATCTTCCAGTTCTTGAATACGTGATTCCAATGCTTGATTGCGCTGAATATCAATCGCAGTCTGAGTTTTTTCCTCTTCGAATTTGTTCACCAGTTCCGTTTGTTCTTCTAAAGATGATTTTATCTTTGCAAGCTCTGCTACGAGATTTTTCACCATTTCATCACCCTGAGAAGCTCTGTAACTGATATGCTTTAAAGATTTGGACAACTCTTCTTTTTCGGCCGCTAGAATACTGACTGTTCGTCTTTTCTCTTCATATTCTTCTTCGCATACTTTGTATTGGTGCTTTATATCTTCCAACGTTTCTCTCGTTCTTTCTGATTTTGCTTCATGTATTCTGAGTGAACCTTCCATCACCAGCATCACCTTTTCTAGTCTCTTCTTTTCATTGCTCATGCCGTCCACATCGCGAAGTACACTTGATAGCTCTGTTTTCATTGCCAATACGCTTTTTGTGTTTTCTCTATTATCGGATTCAAGACGCTTTACTTCATTATTACGTTCATCGAGTTGATCACGAAGGCTTTTTGCTAATCGATCCATCTCCCCTACTTTTGTTTCCAGGCCGTGAATAATAGCATCTTGTTTTTCCTCGACTTGTTGTAGGGCGTTCATGTCAAATTTACATTTTTCGAGTTCTTCTAGACGAATGCGCAAAGCAATTTGAGTGCTTTGCTCCTGCTCCCACATGTGTTTTTGAAGATCTCTGAGCTTGTTCTGAGTGTCGTTAATTTCTTTTGCATGCTGTTCCTTAAATTGGTTAAGTTCAATGATGGTGTCCTCTAGCTTTTTATTTTTGAGGCGTTCGTCTTCAAGATCAACTTGGCAGATTAAGTATTGCTCCTTTGAATGAGTTATTTGTTTTTCCAACTTGTCGATTTGGTTCGCATGTGATTCACAGAGTTCGCGAAGGTCGTGGATGGTGACTTCTGTTTCTTCCAAGCGGAAATTTAGCCCTTCAACTTCTTCAGTCTTTAGTTCAACTTGTTTTGTTAGATTCTTGATTTGTGACTCTTTCTCGCAGGCAGTGGTTTCAGACTGGATGGATTTATCAAAGCACTCCAATTTGATTGGTTCTGAAGCTGTTTTCTCTAATTCTTCCTGCTGCTGTTGTTCCTTCAGGAGTAAAATCTCCTTAGTCAGTTCTTCACACTTTAAACGATAAACACTAAGCTCCTCGACCAACTCCTGTTTCCCAAGGGGTTCATCCTCTCCTTGTAGATTGTTGACAAAGCGATCATCCAAATCATCTGATTCTAACCTGTAGCCATCTTCTGACAGTGCCTTTAATGTATTTTGTAGCACCTCTTGTTGGGACTCTGATTCTGATAAACGCATTTCAAGGTCATTGATGTATTGTTCCGTATGCTGATCCATTTCTTTAAACTTGATAATCTTTTCATGAAGTTCTGAAAGCACTTGCTGATCTCTCTCGCCTTTACGCACGGACACTTCTAATTGAGACTCCAGTTCCATAGAATAATTTTCAGATTTTTGTTCACGCTGGATTGCCATTTCTAAACGTGATTTTAATTCTTCCAAATTCTGAAGCTCTGCAGTGCGTGCTGTTTCATAATCGTCGATTTTTTCTTGTTGAATTGAAAGCATTGCCTCAGAGTCGGTCAGTGTAGACTTGACAGATGCAAGCTGTTCTTCAAGCCCTGAAATTGTCTTTTGATATTCTTCAGCGGCAGGTTCTACCAAGCCGTTGGATTTGTCGTTTTCTTTGTCTTCCTCTGAAGGAGCATCGTTATGACAAGTTTCATTTACTGCATCAGAGTGATTACTATTTTTAGCTGCGTGCAATTCATTTTCAACCAAAGCATTTCGCTCTCGAGTCACTGCAATCTCATTCTGTAGTTCTTCTATTTGACGTTGCAAATCGCTAACTATTTCGTCCGTTTTCAATGGTGAATCAAGATTCTCACTTGCGTCTGGTACAGTGATATTTGTGGATGCAGAGATAGATGCAGACAGCGTCATGTGATGATCAGTATCGGAAAGGGAGGTGGATGGCGACATTATGCGGCTTGAAAAGGATGTATAGGGTTGAGGAGAAACGCACGACATTGGTGATGGTGTATATCTCTGATAAATGCCTCGTAGTGTTTGCACTTCAGTCTTTAGCTTTTGTATGATTTGTCGAAGTTGGTCTACATTTTCAATAGTCATCCACTCTTCTGTTTCGTTGCGTTCGACCTTATTTCGAATGCTACGAGCTCGGTAGGCATATTTAATTGTATTTGCGGTTTCTGTCAAATTTACTTCTGCAGGGCTAACACAGGCAATCATCAGGGTAGTAGAGTTACCGCCAAGTGAATCTTGTAGTAAACGAGTCAGCTTTGAGTCTCTATATGGTACATATGTTGATTTTTTGTGTGTTTCGGACAGGGCAGAAATTACATTTCCTAATGCTAACAGGCCGGCATTGATACTAATCCCCTCTTTTCGTCTGTTACCTTTAGCTGCTGTTCTTTTCAATCTTTCAGAGCCAGCAAGATCCACAAAATGAAATTTAGAGTTGGTAATGACCCACTCTCCTGGTTCTTCATCAGGTAAAAGACGAGCTTGCTTTTCCATTTGCCCGACCATTGCTTTTACATTGAGTGTGTTGCTTCTACTATTCACAGTTGATTTTGACGAAGAATTGGATGGTTTGGCATGGGGTATCCACTTTTCCTGTTTTAGTGTAACGGAGAAAATTGCATGTGACCTTGATGATTTAGCATTCATGTCTGTGGATCCGGTTGCTCGATTTTCAGAGCCTATTTGTAAATATCTTAATTTAGAGTATAAGGAAAATATTGAGGGTTAGTTCAGTTGTTTGTAAAAGTTTCACTTTTTTTTGCTATTATTTTTTTTCTCGCTTTTTTTGTATGCAATGCATTGTATCATTACCTAAGAATATCCTCAGTACGCCCAACTTGCAACTCCTTTAAACCAGTCCAAATAATATGCCCTTTACTATCTTCTCTTATGGTAATATTTGGACGTTCACCTGGTGGAGCAGGGTTTAATAAATCAATCAATTCTTCGTTATAAATCTCCACAAACGAGACATAGACTGTGTAACGTGAAGTTTTATCAGGAGGAGGTGAAGGAGTGGATGGATTTGATAGTGGAGAAGAACTACCGTTTGATCCTCGTCGAGGGGGTATTATCATTGAGACAGGTCTAAGTTTTACAGTAGAAGTGGATCTTGTAGGTATACGAAGACTAGATGCTGTACTAGCACGTGGTGCTATTGTGGTAGATGCTTTAGGGTGAATTGCTTCTTTTTTCATTTCTAAAATTCGTTGAAATAATTTGGTCATAGCGCGAGGAATTATTCCTATGAGAATTTTATTATTAGCACCCTTTTTTTTATTTTTTTTATTTCACTGTTGCCACCATAAATTCAATAATCTCCTTTATTGAAGTACTTTATTTATCCTATGCACTAACCTTCTTGTTCTGGATCATCACAGGTGTTATCATTTACTGCTGTACCCATTGTGTACGTTTTACCAGACGAAGTTTGACCCTAAAAGCGCAAAGTATTTACATACATAGAATTTAATTAGATTGCTTATAGTGATGTTATATAACTGTATATATTTACATATGCTAAAATCGTGACATTGTATCCTAAATTAAGTAAGGACCATATATAATAGTTTAATTGAGTTAGCAATACTAATAAACAAAGGTAGCCAATTTATAGAAACAGAAAAGTCTAAAACTCACCATCCATAAAACGATCTAAAAGGTTCGAAACTACTGTTGTGAATACTTGTTCTTGCGAACTGGTATAATCAAATACATAATCGAATTGAAATGATTTTTGGTGTGGAATAACTGCAACCGTATTTTCAAATGTTTTTAATACGTCAGAATCGGTACATTGAGAAAATCTAGGTTGTGCTTTGTCTGCTCGTGTCAAAGGTCGTATTCGTAGGGCTGTTTTAAGCAATGTTGTGTCATTTCGTTTGTGTTGAATAAAAAGGAATGATAAGCATAATTAATCATATTAGTAAAGAAATAAATTAAAGTTTTCAGATATATAATTGCTAAAAAAAAGTGATCTTGATAATAAAAAATTGTCTTACCAACTTGTACAGCTGACGTGGAATGAGTGGTTGAAGTAGTACTACTGCTTGCACTTGGTGAATTAATTGTCATTTTTTAAATTCATAAATTCAATGCGTCCTGTTGTATGTGTATTTATATGTATGTGGGTATATTTATATATTTGTATTTATAGAGCAAGAAAGAGATTGTTGTAAGTTTGGGGTTGTTGTCGAAAATATAAGAATTGAGAACAAACAAGAAGAAAATAGGAGAAATACAATATACCTTTAAGCTTTTATACGTTTGCGTATACTAATGTATAAAAATATATGTAAAGGGAGAACTTTAAGAAGAAAGATAAGGGTGGGGCGAAAGGGGACGTGCAGATGCGACTTTAGTACTTGTTGACTGTCAAAATAAATTTGAGTTGATAACAGAATATATTGAAATAACTTTACTTTTAAAAATACTGTAATTCCATAAACATACCCAAGTTTAATTCAAACAACAAATAGTAGATAATAATAAAATGTAGAAAAGAAGAGAAGAGAAAAGAAATAAACTAACTTTTTTTTTTCCAACAATAAATGTTACACTGTTTTACTTTGTAAAGAATTTCAGCAACAAGTTAAACACACTTCCGACGAAATTTTGTGATACTCTACATCTAACTTTAGAAATAAAGACAATTAAGTTGTTCGGAGACAGAACAATAGGGTTGTGGCAAAAATATTGGCAGTAACTTTTTTGTATCTGGTACAATTGGCAATAGGAATAGTTATTGTTACGAAACCAATCAAAACACCAGGTCCTCTCCCGATAATATGGAATCTCCAAAAGTAATAAAAATTAAGATTTAAGGTTTCTCATGTAGTACAAGGTAAACTGGTCTTTACTTGTTGATTTTAAACAAACTTCATAGTTTGACGCTTGCAGAAAAAATGAATAATTGCAATTGAAGCATTAAACCCACTTTATATTTTAATGCATAAACTGTTATAAACAGTTGATAGTATCAAGCGACTGAAAAATTATAATTTTATTTATAAATCAATAATAACTATCATAACAGTTATAGAAGTGCGACATGCCATCAGATCAACACAGAATATTCTAAAAGCCATGCTTTCTATTTTAATATAAATAAAAATTTTTCTTAATTTTTCTTAAAATGATTGTTTGTTGATACAAGAAAAGATACAAACACGTAGCACACAGCGGCCAGGGGTGTAGTTTAACTTCCATATCTGACAAATGAACAGTTACTCTTACTTTTAAAGTCAAAAAATCCTCGTGAAATTAAACTAAATGGTGAATAAAAGAAAAATAAAAATAAAAAACTTGTTATAAACACTTTTGAATATGCTTGTGAAGCTGAGCAATAAGATATGCATACATTGATGAAAATTAAAATATAATTCTGTTTTCAAGAACAGTGAGTTTAAAGGATAATGAAAAATAATTTTTTTTTAAAAATAAAATACAAAAAGATAATGAATAAATTAGTATGAGAAAAACTATCTTAAATATTAATGAACGTGGTAACCAGAATTAGTCTTTAATTCATTAAGAAATGTTTTATTTTTATACGGCGTGTTCTCTTTTTTTTTTAGTATCGATTAGAAACGGTTCATATTCCAGCATTAACTAATAATATGGTCTCTTTTTTTGATTTTTTTTTGGGCTACAGTCCAAAGTAACTTGGATTCAATACCCAACTGAATATATGAAGTAACGAATTTAACCCTCAAAATGAATAAATAAATGTACATTCAGGCAATCAACTAATTGTTTCATTTATTTTATAGATAAGGATCTGTCGCCAGCCATGCTTGCATAAAGCATCTGTTTAATGTAAGGGATAGTTGTTATCCACTAAACCAAATTAAAAAAAAGTCTTCTCACTTGAATTTTTTTCCTGGTTTTTAATACAAAATTACATGCTAATAATCAGCATAAAAATGATAATGATAGTAGTAAAATAGATATATCCATATAGCCATTTTAATAATCTACACGAGTAATTCTACCTTCAACTTGAGGAGCAATACTTGCCCATCGTTTTACCCAAGTCAAATCATTATCCTCGTTATATGTGTAGCTGTCTACGTTTTCATCATCCTCCGAGTCGATACAGGAAGGGTGTCCTTTAGAAGCATCTGTAAAAGCATTTGTGATACTTTGACTAGTACAGTGGTAATTGGCACGATCGGAAACATTACTGGAAAGATAAATCTCGGTGTCCTGGTTGTTTTGTGAGCAATTGCATTCTCTACCGTCATCAGGGTGATCATGTCGTTTAAATTGACGTGCTACCTCACGCCAATGGTTTGCAGCAGATATCACCAAATTCTTGATTCGCTCTTCGTTTTCTTCTTTGGTGCGATGGACACTCTTTTTCGCTTGATATTCACGGAAAGCGTTAATGTATTTAAGACCCAGGAAAAATTTTCTGTATAATGTTGATACCAATACACCCATCTCCTCATCAACAATAATCTTATCCTCTGGCACCTTGAAGGCCGTGTAGCCATCATAGCCCCCAATCAAGTAGTTACGGGTAGCCACAATATATTCACGATCCATATCCAATTCATCCATGTTTTCTGGATCGTATGAAGCTTTTCTGTTTTCCATGTGTGGAAATGTTAATGAGCGACGTCTTTCTAAGTTTGGAATAGATCGGCCATGGTTTCTAAATGTATATACTTTACGCACTCGTTGACCAGGAGGCTTTTCTGGATTCCATTCTAAGCGGATACCTGTAGAAGGATTTAAGCACGAATTGCGAGAGATAAATTAGAAGCGATCATCGGAGGGCGTACAAGTACCTGCACTTACCAGATAGTTGGGGAAATCGACCTTCTTGTTTAGGATATTCAGAAACACTATTTTCAAGTGCATCCCAAAGCTGCTTTCCTGTAACTTGAATAACAACTACAGGATCTAAAAAAGGGAATGCAGTCATGATGTCGCCCAAAGTAATCTCTCCTGCCTCAATGATACTATCATTTCTGATGGTACCGCCTACACAAAAGCCTATCTCAGCAGGTGTCCGGAGTGTTCGATGATACATCATCATTAAATCCGCGGTTAAATTGCCTAGATTTGTTTCAACAGTTCTCACAGACATGCTTCGGCCATCAAGGGGAACAGTAGTGTAGCCAATGGGTGCTTTTGTTTTCTTGTTGACTAGTTCCGCGACTTGCTGCACAAGTTCATCTGTTTTAGGATGAGGGGCTATACTTGAGTCCACCACTTTTCTTTCAGCTATGAGAGTGATCAACGCGTTAAAATTAAGTACCGATAGTGAAATTCTTTTTATATCAACCTACCCGACATTTGCTTGATATACTTTTTGTTATTTTCGTCCGTTTCAATATCTAATTTCAAATACGAGAATTCTCTAAAGTCGGTTCCACTTTTTACAACATAAACAGGGGTATCATCATGTCCTTTCTCTGGATCATAGCCAACGTCATTTAAATTAATGTCTCTACTCCATTTATCGCCAGCAATCTGGACTGCGTTGGAGACATAATAAAAGTGGTCATGTCTATTATAAATGACTAATAAGCACACTATATCATAACAATGGGCTGATGTGCAAAGATGACTTACCCACCAAGGACGAGGTCAATATCACCTTTACATTCATGTGCCAATTTTACATCGTTGGGAACACGCATATGTGTCAATGCAACAACAATATCAACTCGGTGCTGGCCATTCGGATCTTTTAAAGATCTTGCAAGATCTCTTCCTACCTGGATGAAGTCATAATAAGTCAATTCAGGAGGAAAGCTACAACAAAGTATATCAATTAGAACAAAGGAACTCTGTTTCACTTTTATGTTAACGAGGACTACGATAACTTACGATGGAATTGTTTGTATCCACTCTCTGAATAATTAATATATGAGTAAGTATACTCTTTATATACACTGTGCACTATAAAAAAAGACGCCTTACTTTTCAACCAAACCGATAAGACCGATGCGTAAACCGCTTTGTGGCTGCTCAATAACCATGTGTCTTTTGATATATTTAGCACCAGATGGGTTTGTGCTATCCAGGACATTGGATAATAACCAGGGAAAGTTTGTCTGCTTTAATAATTTTTCCAATTGAGGCATACCGAAGTCAAAGTCATGGTTACCAAGACAACTGGCGGCTATACCAAATTCGTTAAGAATGGCAGGCCTTTTATTGTTATTATTTAGTAAATTGATAAATAATGTATATCTATGATATATGTTACTTACATGTGCGATCCACGCGTGATAGTTCCTTCAAGACTCGGGTTGAATACGTCTCCCGAGAATAGCAAAATAGGCTCGTCCTCAAGCGTAGACTCCTCTCTTGTCTCATTCAGTTTTGTGGTGAATCTAGAGGCTCCTCCTACCGGTTCGTCCTTAGTAGGTTGAACGTGATAAACGTCATTGAAATGAATTAATTCAAGAGAAACCATTTCAGTTAATGTAAGTTGAAGAAGAAAGTGCTGAGGGAAAAAAAAAATGAGGCTTTAAATGTGTGAGAGTGTGGTAATGTAAAACTCCGTTCAATCACGGAAATGACGGTCGGGCATAAAAAATCATGTATGAACCCGCTCTCGCATACAACACCTTTTCCTCGTAAAACACCACAGCATGAAATGGAGTAGATGTCATGCAATTATATCTTGCTTTTGTTTATGTGATTGTTCTACCTATTAAATATTGGTATATGCGCATAAGTTTTAGATAAGACGGAAACCTGTCAATTAAAAGCAGAGCTTTTTTAAAAGGTATTACAGCTTGTGATACAACAATGTTATTGACTCACTATTTTACAACTAATACAAATAAAATAATCGTACAATATAAAACATCTTTGTAATAATGATTATCTTGTTTAAAAGATATCATGTCAATCATTAGAACACTTCGAATAAATAAAAACGCCTTCATTATTTACACGCATTTACTCGTGCTGTGCGTTTTCATCTGTATGGAAAAAGAAAATAACCGGCTTTTCCGTTTCAGTGTGTAACACTGTTTTCGACTTTCTTTAAAACTGGAAGGAAATGAAGTAAATCTGGCTGTATTCATAGAAAAGAGATGGCCATAAAAGAGAGGATGATTTGTTCCTACGCAGGATCAATTTTGAAATAAAGAATAGAGAGTAACCTGTCCAAAAAAAATAAATCAACAAAACTGTATAAAACATGGGGATTTTGAAAGATTGCTGCAATAAACATCAACACAATCATTATTAAGCAG
>VCJG01000375.1:0-12668 GCA_024140375.1 Backusella westeae | reverse complement strand
TTGCTTTTTGCGATCATGTGCCTTTTTTTTTTTTCATACAAAGCTTTTTTGATGTCGTCATTTTCATCACTTCTATAAAGTCAACTTTTTACAGTATAAGTTACTATGGTAATGATAAAAGCTTTATATAACCAGCACCATTTTTTGAAGCATGTAATTTGGATATGAAATCATAACATACTACCAAAAGCAATGTAATGCATATTTTTTCGTCCTACTCGATTTTTTGTGTAAAGAGAGCGAGTAAGAGAGACTCAATTTCGTGTTACAAATATAAAGGGCTTTGTTGTGATATAAGATTTTCTCCTTCTTTCCTTTCTGTTTTCTTTTGCTTTCTTTTCTAAAAAAAAATAAGTTCATCTATATAATGTCTGGACTTTCTAAATTATTCAATCGACCTAGAAAAAGTCAATCTACGCCCACAAAAACCTTTGGATGCTTACCTGCAAAGCTTAGTTCTTCGATACCCATTAGCAAAAGAAATTCATCTCCTCCTACAATAAAACCATCACAACAGCAGCAAGAGCAACACGAGCAACAATATCATCATCAACAACAACAACAACAACAACAACAACAACAACAACAACATCAACACCAACACCAACATCAACAACAGCAACAGCAGCAACAGCAACAAAGACAACTACAGTACCAGCAATACCAACAATATACAATGAACGATCTTGACTTTGTTCCACGTCCGGTGCAAGATGTCCCTATATCCGCGAATCCCGAAACTATAAAACCTATAAAGAAGAAAAGAAGTTCCAACGCACCACTTACTGTTCGGAACCCCACTCCAGATGATTTTTTTAACATGATACATAGTTTAGCAGATACCCCTTCACGCGAACAGGTCACAAGATACACTCTAGTCGATAATAAGCCTAGTGCACCAATGAGAAAACCGACTCCATTTGCACGTACAAGATCAAACACGATGTCTAATGCATATGTCACCCAGAGCACTGAAGATGAAGAAGAAGTGATGACAAACCAAGGTAGTGTATTTGAACTTTGATCAGTCATCGCCTCCAGACTTGATTTTTAAAAACAGGAGATATTTGTTTATTTATTTATTTACTATTTTTTCTACTTCTAAATATAGGGATGAGTGATTACAATAGAGAAAATAAACAAAAACATGGGAAAGCGTTCTCCACAAAATCGGAATTTGAAAGGATGAAGCAACAACTGGAAGATATCCAGAAAGAACGAGCAGAGTTCAAGCAACAAGAAAAAAGGCATAAGCGGCGTGAAAAGAGGATGCACCAGCAAATACTAGAAACAAGAGAGCAACTTGATTCATTGATGCTATCTCGCTCTTATGAGGAAAGAGCCACACCTCGTGAATATTCAGAGAGGCCGATGCTGACCAAGAGAAACTCGATAGCGTCCACAAACTACTTTCAACAATATCATCAGCACCATCATCCTCATTATCAGTACCAATATTGGTACAACGACCCATCTTATCAAAGCCATCAGCATCCTCATAGCTACACATCCCCTCCTACGTCAACAGGTTATTTTCCTCCTGCTACCTTATATCAAAGATATGGGAGTAGCCTTGATAATGTTTATCTTATTGATCACGAGAGCTCACCATCTCATTATTCACAAAATAATACTTGGAGCCATCAGCAACAACATAGGTCTAGTTATCAGCCACCACGTTCCTATTTTTAAGATGAACCCTAAAGAATTGCCAAAGATGAAATTAGACGAAAAGTTGTCCTATAGTCGCTATCACCAGGTTCCTCGATGGTCTTTTTTGAAAAGCACTTTAATATCTTCTTCACTTTAATTACACGTAAATCAAAATATTCAAAAATGAAAAATAAATTGACATTTATAAAGAAGGCATTATGGATGATCTGAAAATATTTATCCTCAACCATTAAAAATAATAAATATTTATTGCACATGAAAATGATATTTAGGTATAAATATTCCGCAAAAATAACTAGTTTTTAATATCTGTTTACGACATTTTGTTATTTCACTAGTTCGTGATGCCTAAACCTTGTGATAATAGCCAAATTTGAGACAAAGTCATGTTTTTTAAACTGATTCAATCTTAGACACAGCAAAGAAAGAAGTTCTATCATGACCTTTCTCAAAACAATATTTTGACACTATAGAAAAACTTTAATCCATTCCCTATATTTCAACTCTTATTTTCCTAAACCTTTGAGGATGAAAAACAAATCACAAAGCAAAACCCGAAAATCCATAATAGAGTTCAAGAAAGAGCGTTTATGATTGGACGAGCCTTTTTAAGCGGGGTTCTAAAGAAACTATATCCTCTTGAGTTTTTTTCCTTCATATTTTTTCCCCTTTCTTTTTCTAAATACATACAAAAAAAAAAGAAACCAAAAAAAAATATGCGTGTTCATTGCTAAACAATGGTGCTTGGTATTTTTTTCAAAAACAAGAGAATAACCACCTTTCTCTTAGCTGTGATAGCATGTTTGATACAGTTAACGGTTGGCTGGACACAGCAGCGTATTCTATGGACACTTGCAGCACCTTTTATCAGTTTATGTTTTTTATTGGCACTCAACACACTCGTGCTCTACATTTATATTAAGTATTTCCTTTCACCAAACACACTCAACAAACAACAAGATAATAACTTTAAACCGCTACGGTTTACACACAAGTCAGTATGGCCGCGTCTTGAGAAGCTGCGACAGGTCGAAAATACCGCAAAAAAGCTGGGCTTTGATGATCCAGAGATTTCCCTGGCGTTCAACAAGTTACTGCAGTATGTTGTGCGAGACTTTATTGAATCTTGGTTCGTCAAGATCACCGGCACCATCAAAGAGCAAACGTTCCCGTTTGCGGTTGATCACATCATCCGATCAGCTGCTCACAAGGTCACCGAACGACTTGAATCAACCGACTTGCTCTATCTTGTGCTCAACCGTATCATTCCTAAAATGACGCTTCATATCTCTGATTTTCGGGCGGCAGAGACGTCGCTTCTTGGTCGTTCGCTCGAGCGCTCGGTTACCCAGTCTGACGAGCTTGATATGTTGCTTGCGTCGCATTTTCGCACTGGTAAACTTCATGCTGCCTTGACCACCGCAGCCGTCGCCACAAAGCCGACTGAAACAGCGTATCTGAGAAACCTGATGGAACGGGTGTTACCGCTAATTATTGATGAGAAGGAACTTTCAAGTGGTCCTGTGAGGGTCATCATCAGAGAGGTTGTTTCAAATTCTGTATTGCAACCTGTGTTGGATATGTTGGCAGATCCGGACTTTTGGAATCAAACGATCGATACTTATGTAAGTGTTTTTTATAAAAAGATAGATAAATAGAAGAAGAAAGTCTAAACTTGTAATGTTTTCTTTAGCTGGGAAAAGCGATTATTGAACAGTAATTAGATCTTGTATAAATGCAAATTTGTGAAACAAAAATAACTAAAATGATCTAAACTTACACACACACAAAAAAACCAATAAAAAAAATAATAGGAAAATGGTGCGTCAACTACGTGAAGTATTAAACCGACACTCAACAAACGAGATAGATCCAGATCAAGTCATGGAAGAATTGGATAGAGAAACCAGCATAAATGAATCATCCAACTCGAATTCTGTTTTCAAAAAGACAAACAAACGATCCAAGATGGGGCCCAAATCACAGTTTTCTTCTGCTTATTTGGGAACAGGCATTGAATGGATGGACCATAACGACGATAGTGATGATTATGGAAAAAGTAAATTTGGATTTGGAAGTATAAAGGCGGGTAAACGTGCATTTCAGGATTTTTTGAAGGCGATTCAGGAAGAGAAAAATCTATTGGATCTGAAGCGTGTAAGAAATGATATTGTAACGCAATTAAGGAAAAAGAAGGCCCAGATTGGTAAAGTAGATCATGTTATTGTAGGGAAAAAAAAGGGTTTAAAACTTGTACATTCTTAATCACATTTATTACTATCAAAACAAAAGCTGATCGTGATCCCGAAGAAATCATGGATGGTGAAAGAGTACAAGATATCATAGTTCATATAAATCGTCTTGGTGTGGCTAAAAAACGTGTGGATAAAAGAATTGCAACTTTAAATGGTGAACAATTTGATTTTGTAAGTGATATAGAAGATCAAAAGAAGACCCTTTTTTTTTCTACTTGTTGGAAAAAAAATAAAGTTACACCATTAACACGTGCTAAAAACAAATAGAGAAAATCCACTTCGCAATTGTTCGGAGTGGGAAGTCGTAAACCCAGTGTCAGTCAACATGGGATTGGTTATAGTCTTCGAGACATTCTCACCAACACTGCTGGACTATCCTACTTTATGGAGTTTATGGATCGACGAGGCGATATGGTAAAGCTTCAATTCTGGCTACTCGTGGAAGGATTCAATAGTACAGATGCAAGGGATGAAAAGACGTTTTTGCAGGATGTAAAGATGGTATACGAGATGTACTTTACTGATACCGCACCGCATCGACTCCACATTGCAGATCAGCTCAACAAAGACATTAAGAATGCCATCCAGCAGGCTGATGAAAGTAGCGTAGATGAAGCAGAATTATTTGATGATCGTGTTAGGGAACTCGGATTGAGATTAAACCGTATCCAACAGCACATATTTTGGGAAATTGAAAAGGAGCATTTTCCTTATTTTAAGCGTTCCGATCTCTACTTTAAATTCCTGGCATCCAGTCCTTCCCTTGCCAGCAATTCGATACCCGAAGATATCAATGCCCATAATAAAAAATCGATTCCCGCTAATACTACCAATACGAATAATAATATCGCTGAAAGCCCTCAACCTGCGCGTCGAAGTCTGGATGAAAATACGCTATATCGAAGCAGTCCCATTCGCCCTGCGTCGGCTACCGAATCAACCCTCGATAAATCCCATTTATTATTAAAGGAAGAAGCCGATAGCAAAAAAGCAGACTCGGATTCTGAAATCACAACAACAACGACCCTACGTGGGAACAAGGTAGCAGAAAGCGATTCGGCATCCAATGCATCTGTCGATTCAGCTTTATCATCCCCTCATTCCTTATCAACACCCCTGAATGCTTCTGGTTTCGGTAGATTCAGAGGTCATCAGAGAGCATTATCTGATACGGGTAAGCCAAGCACCTCACGCTTTTTATCGTTCTCCAATATGTTTACGTGGAACGGTGAATTGAGAAAACCACCACCTCAGCCAGTCATGTCATCAATAATCAAGCCAATCACTGCACCCTCGGTCATACCAGCTAGTACAACTATGCCGAAAAAAACTGTGGAACCAATAAAACGAACAGCATCTTCTGAAAAAAGGAAAAAGCGAAAAGAAAGTGGTACTAGTAGGTTTGAAGACGATGAAGATCCATTGATTTTAGAAGAAGACGAAGAAGAAGAGTTAGAAGAAGAGGATGAGGATGAAGTAGAAGAGCTAGTAGACAGTCTAAAACCTAAACGAAACCGTCTTGTTCGTCGCAACACTGTGGATGCAGTTGAAGCAGAACTGAGGTCGATTCTAGACGGAAGTATTTTGGATGAACCTATACTAGAAGAGGAGATAGAAGATGATGATGCGTCAACTTCATCGAAAAAGACGATTCAAGAGGATAAAAGTGCTGTAAGCAAAGAAATAAGGGCAGATCCTTCTAAAAAGGCACCTAAAAAAAGTGGGCTTTCATCATCGTCATCTGTGCTTTTACTTTCTGGGTCAAAGGGCATGAAATCAACAACAGCCGTACCTGTGCAAAACCCATACACGTTACCCTCATGGAAATCTTCTGGCGGCACAAACACCATCTCTGAAATCGAGCATGATTCACTCGAGTCCATCATTGGCACCAAGAAGACCGAAAAGAAGGAAGAGGACGTTAAGAGCATGACAAGCGAGACATCTTCCTCCAATGTCCACTTTGCACCACCCGGTGATCTTTTACTCGAGTCCAAGGTCCAAAAGCTATCCGAAGAGGTTGAGAAGCTGACGGCACAAGAGGCGATTGTGGATGCATTGATTGAAAAGGCAGAGAAGCAGGAAAAGCTTGAAGAGTTGCGTATTCTCAAAAAAAGTAAGGCCATCTTTCGACAGGAGCTTCAACAGATCAAGTATCAAAAGAGCCAGTATGAGTTGCAGGAATCTGAGAATGTACTGGTGCCGGGACGTTCGAGAGTCAGCATCACCAGCTCGACCATTGGATCCGATAAACATGGTGATTTTGCCCTTTATGTGATTGAGATCCAGCAATTGGGTGTGGATGGAAACTATGCATCTGGATGGATCGTCGCACGTCGGTACAGTGAATTTTTTGCACTTCATCAGAAACTAAAGGACCTTTACCCTGTGGTGAAACTCGTCGAGTTTCCTGCAAAATGGCCACTTTTAAAATTACAAAAGCAGTTTGTCGAAGCACGTCGTCTGAGTCTGGAAAAATACCTACGTCGTTTGGTCGAAGACAAGCACATTTGTAAAAGCCAGGAGCTCCGTGCATTTCTTTCACAGCAGAATATCTATATACCAGGTCCAGACACAGACTGGCCATTTGGTAGTCTGTTCAACTTTGAATCATCACACAGCAAAAAGGCAACCGCGGTGGACATGCAGCCCTCCTCTTCGAGCTCCTCGCTTCAGTCACTGAATACACCGTCTGTTCAGAACCTTCAAAAATCTATCCAGCAAGCGTCCATCATTGCCGATGCATCGATGAATACGTCGCCAGTAAACCAAGATACCAATAACAAAGGGTTTATGCGACACATTTACAAAACTGTGGCAGCAGGCATTGATGATATTTTGATCGGTCCCTCGATGCTTGATCTTATCACACAGCGACTAAGTGAACAGGTCACGGAATTTTATCAAGGCAGCAATGAAGAGATGGTCTCACCTCCCGCAAGCACAAGTAGTTCCAAAAGCAAAAGGTTAATCGATCCACCTACCGAGGAAGTTGCATTTTCAGCAAATGCGCCTCCAGCTGAACTACCCGAACCATTGAAAGCCGAAGGCATCACTCGATTCACAGAACCTCTGTGTGACTTATTTATTGAAATGTTTGAGTTGAAGGACAAGACAAATTGGTTACGAAGACAGGCGGTGGTCATCATTTTACAACAGATTCTCGAAGGCACCATTGAAAGGTAAACCTAATAGAGATGGTTAACAAAGAAACTAAAAAGTCCTATAGAAAACTACGAGAATTTTTAAAATACCTTTCGTCATCCTCCATGATTGTATTTTATTTTAATAAAATCACAGACAGTCTATGGCCAAACGGTGGCCCATTGACATTTAAAGGTGCTCGAAAACCTGAAGAAAAAAGTCTTACAAGAGAAGAGGCAAATAGAAAATTATCAACATGGCTTCCAGGTAAAAACGATTTGAAACAAGAAAAACTCAAACTAACTCTTTAAATTTAGATTTGCTTGGAAATATGGTGGGACGTCAAAATGCACGTAAAGGAGCACGAAGGCTTTTTACGGTTCTGCAAAATAAACGGTTGAATCAGGACTTGGTATATACGTTACTGGATGAAATTATATATAGTGTCTTTCCGGAACTGGAACGTATTTAATTCATCATTTGGTTTTGTAAAGAAAGAAAGAAATAAATAAATAAATAAAAAATAAATAAAAATAAAAAAACTAAGTATATATATAATATACCTATTTTTGTGGGATATTTGAGTGAATAAGCTGGGTTTTTGCATTGATAAGATCTATTACATTTAAATAGCATTAGGTTACAGGATCACTGATTGATTTTTTACTTTAATAAAGATGGGGGAGGAAACAAACGTGTAGAATGAGTGGGAGTTTCAAACTCTAAAGCCAGTTGGAATTGTTGCGATTGAAAAGTCCTAAAACTAAACGGGGAAGGCGCCAAAAAGTGGTAAGAATTAAGGTAAAATGAATATGTTTATGATGGCAGGAAATATATAAACAAAACTACATTTCTTTTTTATGAAAACAGCTCAAATTCAGGAAGAACACTCTCCTATATTACATGCCTTTTTTTCTCAAAGACACTTAGTAGAATTGAATAAAAGCGCATGAAATGTTCTAGTTATAAATAACCTTTTGAATAAAAATATTTATCAAATGACCGCTGATGTGTTTATCTGTAACATAAAAGAGAAAGAGTGAATGCGAAAAATAAATGTATACAAAAATTCTAAAAGAGAGAGGAGAGAAAGAAGAGCTTCAAAGGTGGCCTTGAGCCCAACTCTTTATATCCACGTCAGCTGGATCTGACTTGATAAAAGGTGTTTCCTGGAATAAAAAACATCAATGAGTATTCTATACATATAATCATTTAATTTGATTTATATAGTTACCATTAAATCATTTGGAGTCGCTCTTGCTTGCATGTCTTTAACAAGACTGTTTATAGAAATAAAAAAATGGCGTGAATAAATAAAAAGGCATCTAATACAGTTTCTTTTTTTACCATTGTGCTAAAAAGTGTTCAAAGTCAGCAGGGAACTTATTTGGAGGCAATGTAGGCACAGGTTCATTGACAATATACTGTAATAACTCAAATATAGCCAATGCCCTGCCATCGCTCGAGGCAAATGGGAATTTACCCAAACTCAATTCCATCAAAGTGATACCCAATGACCAAACATCGGATTTGACTGAATAAGGCGAGCCTAAAATGCGCTCAGGCTGATATAATAATAATAATAAGTTATAAATATCCCACAAATTCCAGTACCCCAACTTACACTCATGTATGAACTTGTACCAACAAATGTATTGGCGACGGAATCATCAATAAGTTGACCAGAAACGCCAAAATCACAAATCTTGATTTGGCCTGCAGAATTGACCAGCACATTGGAAGGCTTTAGATCTATCAAATAATTTAATAAATAAAAATATTAAAAGATGCGAGTCAATTATACATATTAGGCTAATGTTATTTATTAAAAATAAATTACCTCTGTGAATGATGCGGTGACTATCATAAAGATAGATTAAGCCATCGACAATCTATTATAAAGCATTAGCGTATACAACTAGAGTATAATAGTACAAGGTCATTACAGCATAAGTGATGTGTCGAAGTATGTCTACTGGAATAGGACCACTCTTTTTGTATATTCTGTCCAATGAGCTAAAGTGATAATAATAAATGGATGAATACACTGTCCATTGAATAACATTTTTTATATCTTGACACTACCCCACATCCATATATTCCATACACATTGATATATCACCACCCGTCAAAAACGCCCCATAAAAACTGACAATGTGCTGCGAATTGCAGTCGTGTAGAAACTGCATTTCCCTCATGACCTGTCTACGCACCGTCACCCTCGGATCCTCCGGTACCTTTCTCTTTACATTGGTATTATGAATGATGGGCTGTCTAATCCCATTATAATCCGTACTATTGTTCTTTACAGCCTTGTTTCCAGCTGTGGGCGTTTGGTACGAAACGGATTTTTCCGGTTTTGTAATCTCAGGTACGCCCAACCGATTCATTCCTACTTCCAACTCAGCAATTTTATCGTCTTCTTCGTGGGCAAGTGATCTTCTTCGGGCAAATGCAGGAGAGTCTAATAGCGATTGAGGATAAATGGTCTAAACAGTGTGTGTGTGTGTGAATATGACTTGTATATAAAAAGTAATAAAAAAACAAACCTTTTTTGCCATGATGGTCTTTGATGGAACATGCATCACCTGATAAACTGTTCCACCATTACCTGCGCCCAATTCCTTCATGTTCTCAATGTCCTCTTCTCTCAGGTCGAGTCTCAGCTCCAGGCCGATCTCGAGATCATTGAGGTTCTGGTATAGTTGGTCATATGCCTCTTCCTTGGCTGACTTTATAGTGGGCGGAGCGACACTTGTTGGCGTGGGTGTGTTTGATAACGCAAGGTTCTTGTAGTTTCGCTTCTTACGAATGATAGGCTTAAGCATATAATATAATGAATGTAGATAAATAAATAAAAAAGGAAGGTATTTAATAAAGAAGAGAAAAAGAGAAGAAAAAAGAGAGAAAGAAGCTTAAAAAGTAGCGCGGGAACCAAGTCTGTTGCTGTGCGACATTTTACAAGGGAAATAAAATCGTGGTTGTTATAAAAAATCATTAATTGGGGGGTCTTTTTTTACTTCTTTTTTAATGACATGTAGTTTGATGGATATCTTTACAATTGCAATATATAAATATAAATAAATTGCCTTCTCCCCTTTTTAAACAAGTTAGTTAATATAATGTACACTTTTTCGTCGTTTATTATCTATAATTTATAATGTATTTAAATCAATCAAATCAAATCTTCTAGGCTTTGGTTGATCTGCAGGAATGGGAAGTGTGGCTTCACGTTCATATACAATGCCCACTAATCTACGCTTGGGCTGTTGAGGGTCTTTGTAGAATTTAACATATCCAGGCTCAAGTGCGTACAATGTATGATCTTTACCGATACCAACCTATTTTTTATAAAGTCAATCCAATGCACATATAATCTATCTAATCATTTTCTTCTTACATTGTCTCCAGGATGGAATTTGGTGCCTCTTTGACGTACAATGATATTACCGGGAATCACTTCTTGTCCTCCGAATTTTTTAACCCCCAATCTTCTACCGGCGGAATCTCGACCGTTACGTGAAGAACCTCCTGATTTCTTGGTGGCCCATCTCACTTGGCTGATTTCTATTTGCAAGAATGTGTGTGTGTTAAATACATGGTGAAAAGGGTTGTCATGGTGAAAGCTTACCTCCTTTAAAGAAGGGTGTCATGGCAACGGGTCGACCCAGTGTTGTCCATTGTGTTGATTTTACAGTTGTATTCACAAGTGTCAAGCTTCGTTGCATTAAGGACATTTTATTATTATTATCGTTTGAGACCTGGATATGTTTTGTTGCTGGAAGGAAATAAAAGAGTAAAAATATATAACAATATTTAGCAGGGCTGTAGCGTGAAATTAGTGCGAGACAGAGACCGACATAGCACTCTTGCTATGAGTTTTTTTTTTCAAGGGCCGCAGGTATTGCTCAAAAGAGGAAAAACAGTCCTACTCTTTGGTAAAGACACACTTGCTTATACTATTATACAATGTTTTTCTTTATTTCTTTGTTTTAAATCGTTATATTTATATACGGATAGTATTTACTACCGTTCGATGGCACTTGCACGAACATCGCTTTCCCTTGGACATATATTTGAGCTTGATGGGATGGAAAAGCCTTCGTCACCCAGTAAAGAAAATGTCGTACAAGAAGAGTCCTGTGAAGAGTCTATGAATGAGGATGACCTATTACTAAGAGTACCGAGATTGCTACTGCTATAGCGTACAAGTGGCTGATGATGGTGTTGGTCACTTGCAACTGTATCTACTGTCGTGCTGCTATCTTGACTTATGAATGAGAGCTGGCTGTTAGTGTTGTCATCATCCATTGACGACAAAGACATTTGACTGCTATTCGATCTCTCCAGCTTTCTCCTTTTATACCACTGATGCTTCCTCTCCTGTGCCTTGATTTTACTAATCTCCTTTAGTAGCTCGGCGCGCTTCTCTTCATGCTCCACCACTTCGGCCTCGATCAAGAGATAGGCTGAGGTGCCCCTTTCATGCTGTTCAAGCCGGCACTCTGTCAATTTACGCTTATTGATCATCTCCTCTACTTCATCCTGCAACGCCTTCATCTTGTTTATCCGGCGATCCGACTGGCGACGTGCGTTCAATTCCCTCTTTTCTAGTTTACTTGGCTGATGTTGCTGACTCTGGCTGCTTTGAAGCTTGGATCTGCTTTTTCCGCGTTTGTAATGGTATCCCTCATCCAACAGCTTCTTTTTGGCTTCTTCGAACAGTCTTCCCTTTTCAATGACAAGCGAAGGGTTTTCCAGAGCCAGCTGGACAGACGCACAGTTGATTGCCTCTTGATAGGAAGTAAGCGAGCGACTGGTTTTCTTTCCATAGATGGTTGCATGTGATATAATGAATTCACGGGACTAGTTTCAATTTATCAGTTGCAATTCGTTACTATTTAGTAGTTTACTTTACCATGGTACTTGGTAGGTCGTATTCTTCAGAGGTCCCAGACTGAAGCTCTTCCTCAGAGCTCGTCTTTGTTTCCCTCAACGCCTTTTTCAACTTGACAAGATGAAAGGGTAAAATGTCTATTTGTGTCAAGAATTCATCCAACTCGTGTTCATTAAAGTCAAGCAATTGAGGCAAATCTTGTTCGGTTGCACCGGCCTTTATAAATGGTTCATGGTATTGTTCTAACTTGTGTAAACTGAGAAACTCTTTTAAAGTTTTCATTCAAAAACAGCTTGATATTAAAAACATGTAATGTTTGTAAAGAGAAAAGAGAAGGCTATCTATTTTGATAGGAAGTTTATATTTTTTTTTGATTGGAACAGCGATATTTTCTCAATGCAAGCAAGCACTCAAAAAAAAACAAAGTCAAAAAATTTTGCACACAGAAATTTTTTAGCATTTAGATTCAGTCAGTGAGATCATAAATGCAAAGGGAGAGAAGGAGAGAGAAATAAGAAAACACCGAAAGTGCATATGAGAGAAAGAGAGAAAAAGTTTCAACTGTGTAATTATTGATTTTATTATAAAAAGAAAGACGGTCTTTTATTTGACCGCGTTGCCAAGCAACGATGATCATAGAGTCATATTCATTTAGTTTCTCCCCGCCCTTTTCCTATTTTTCTCGTGAACAAATTATT
>VCJG01003749.1:0-10400 GCA_024140375.1 Backusella westeae | reverse complement strand
TTTTTTTTTTTTTTTTTTTTTCCCTTATCAATGTATTTTATTTGCATTGATCTCGTGAACAAATCATCTGCTTCAAGTGAAGAATTATGGCATTACATTGGGCCAATCATATTGTGTCGTGCTCTGTCCCATGACGACTTCCTGACAGATACCTGTAACGCTCCTTGGTCTTTGAATGTACACTTCAATCATTGGATAAAGTAAGTAATGGGCAACCTAATTGTGGTATATCGATTGATGATGATCACTTTTTTTCTTGCAAGTTGAAACATATGCAAAAAAAACCAACTCCACATGTTGATTGATGTGCCTGGTGTATCGTACAGGTGTAACAACAAAAATGGAAAAATGTTTCTGTAAATGACCAAATGTATCGAGCAATTGTAAAATAATGAATATATTCACAAGTGTGTTTGGTTTATAGGAAACTTTCCTTTTTTGAGCTGTCACTTTTCTTTTTCTTTGAGATACATGACCTTTAAACATACACTTTCTCTGCTAATATAGCATGCTTGATCTTTATCGTCCTTTTCAAGAACAAGAAGGTAAAGGTCGCCATAGTATTTGTATTAGTTTGATTATGTAAATTCTGTTGCTGGTAGCAACAAAAATTACCAACAATAACCTATCAACACAATGGACATGTTAATGATTTGAATAGAATTTAAACAAGAGCAGTCGACTAAATATGAAAAGGAAAGTTTTTTATCACCAGAAATGACTTTTTATTCTAGGGCCAAGATCGTTATCCACAGGCAATAGAGGGATGTGCGATGGTTATTTATGATATTAATAGTTAAGTATGTGAATTTCTGTAGTCTAAATTGACGCCTAGTTACGATACTTCTAATTTCATGCACTTGATAGAGCTGTCCCAGTTGGTTTGTTATTGAAATTGTTCCAAATAAAAATAAAGAAAATTTTTCTAGAAAGTATCCTCTTGATATCAGTGACTACATATGATTACAACATTAGCATCGTTTATTCTAATTGTTAGTGTTCATATTTAATCAAAAAGGCACAGCTAGACTGAGCAAGATAACATCATTTTTATTGAACATTAATGACTGTAATAGCAATTGCATGATGTATATTCGTGAACCTTATAATGTGTTTTTTACTTATTTTCTTATTAATGTTATAATATACGAATGTACTGTTTTTCCATAAACCTAAATACGGAATATATCTATTAATGAAATACAAGTCAATGATAACTCTTATCCTTCCTTACACATGAAGTTAAGGTGAGAAATAAATATGTAATGTATGGCTATATGAAAAATATCAGGATGTAGTGTACCAATATATCTTATCATTTATAATGTTTTATAAAGTAATCGGTTTTATTTCTTTTCATAATTAACAGATGAACAAACGTCAGATAACCTGATTTCACGTGTTTATTTGTAACACAACATGTTATCAAGATCTCCAAAAAGAATGGCATTATTTTTGTTTGTCATGATAAATCTATCAATTAAGTGTGTCTGCCGGCTCTAAAAAAACCTTGTTATCCGTTCTGAATATTAAATCACACAGGATCACAGAACTATAATGATCAATTAGACTATAGTAAAAGACACACGCACATAAAATTTTAAACATATACCATTTGATGAAAATATAGACGCCAAAGAAAAGAAAAAATGAAGGACCGGGGTTTTGTGCGTTAAAGAGCCAAAAAGATGTTGGTGGACCCCACACTTGCGTTTAATAAACCTAATTGGTCGATTGTTATCGTTTGAGTTTATTTTAACAATGAGCGAAAATAAAAAGAAAATGCGGAGAAAAATAGGAAAGAAGACATATGAATAGCGTATAAAAGAACATCACTTATGATTATCTTTTTGTAAAAAGTATTTTTTTTTTCGTCTACTTATAACTGATAAGACTCATATTTTAATACGCTCAATATATTTAAATAAGATAAACAAATCAAAAAAAGGTCATTACACATGGTAGACTCAACAAGAGTTAAATATTTTTATTCTTGTTTGTAAGCAGAAACGTTTGGAAGAAAAAAACTAGGGATTTCCTTTCTGTACTTTTTTTAATCTGAAGAACAACCAATAAGCTCTATAATATGCTGAAAAAAAAAAAGAACAACGGAAAACTTCAGTTGGAATAATATAAAAGTCAGTGAACGAGTCGCTCTAATTATCAATAAAATAAGCCATGTACTAATGTCTTGAAGTAAACCCACATCCCCAGTAATATACTTGAAATGTGATACGTGACACATGGTGCATCTTATTTTCGTTTCTATTCTCTCTCTCTTTTTTTTTTTTAAATGGAGATAAAGAAGTAGAATATATTCGCTAAAGATTTTTTATGTATGCTAATACAGAAATCATCAGTGTAGTTGGAATAAAATGGTAGATTTCTCCTGTTACTTTTCTACCAATTTATTTTCATTTTCTTATCTTTCCTTCAGAATAAAAAGTGGATGAAATAGCACTTTGGATCCATTTGGAACTTTTTTGAATGATGACAGTTCCTTTTATTTCCATCTGTAAGATCATAAAAGGTTGCACGAAAAAACTTGACTATATATAGCAAAACTGGGTACCTTGAAAGAGATAACAGGCTTATCTTTAAAATATCCTGGGAACTTTAAGTCATCTTCATATGACGCATTTGAAATTTATACATGTATTTTTGTCAATGTATCCTTTATTTTTTAATAATAATAATAGAAAAAAGATATTATTGTTGCGAGGGGAATCTATTTCACACAATAAGGTATGTTGATGATGATAAATAAATAGTAATATGATGGATTGGTTGATTTTGTTTTCATTTTTTTTTACAATTTTCCTCTCTTAGAGACACCCAATTCAACCAACTTCAAGAAAGCAGCAGAGAAATCATCAAAAAACTTTTGTTGATCTTTTGCGTAAAGTTCGACATATTGGCGGAAAGGTTCTTCCAAGAGTGCCATATCAGTAGGCAACATCATAATCTCTCCTTCATCCTCATCAACAAATTGTTTAGGTCCATCCCATTTCTTTTCAACCCAGGTGATATTAAGCAAGAGCTTGTAGCTATAACGAAGTATATATTAGTTTTCTCCATTCCTTTTCTTCATCCCTTTATATTGTCTACTTACAATTGGTTAGAGAAACGAGTAGGATTGTAGGTCCAGGGGCCATCGAAACCAGATCTGTCAGCATGGCAACGACCAACAGTGTGAGCACCGATCAAGGCAACGGTTTCCTGAACAGTGAAACCCATGCGAGAGACAAAGACGTCAAGAACGTGATCCTTACCCAAGGCACCATCGGGAAGACGACCAACAGGGGGGCAGTCGTTTTCACTGGGCTTATCACGACGACCACCGGTCCATTCAATGTGAGGACCACCCATGTGTTCAATAGCAACACAACCAGCAAGACTAGTCGAGAAAGTTTAGAATTCAGCTTGAAATATATATAATTGCTAATAACTTACGTCCACAAATCAGCATATGAGATCCACTCATACTTGGCCTTGATGGGTTCAAGGAAAGTTCTGGCATGCTCCAAACCAGCATTGGCAGGATCTTCGGCTTCAGTCTTATGACGCATAGTAGCACCATCACTACCACCATTCTTGCTGCCCTTATCATAAGTGCCACTGGCGTGCCATGCTAAACGGAGGCTATAGTGTTAAATACGAAAGATTATGGTTTTAGTTTTCTTTCTTTCATGATTTCGATATACATATTGAATTTCTTTAATATTATATGTCTATAAAAAGAAACTTACACAACAGGTGCGAAGGAGCCATCATCATATTCTTCATTAGGGAAGGCTTTGATGATATCTTCTCTGACTTGAGTATATTTATCGGGAGTAGCTTGTGTAGTAGACATATTAGAGTGAGGAGTTGGATAAAAAAGAAAACGAAACAAAAGAGAGAAAGAGAAAGTAAATAAAAGCTTGTTAAGTATTTGCTGCGATATAAAAAGACCAGTCACCTAGTTACCATATTGTTGCTTATGAAATGGATTTAATTTCACATGGAGATAAAGTCCTTCATGGTTTAATACCCGATTGGCTAACCGCTTGAAGGCTTTCCAACAAGAATATTTCGTTTGTAATACTGAGTTTCTCATCTAAATTCAAATTCCACCAAGCTTTACCCTGATTTTCAAATAATGGATACATTTGTAATGCTTAATCTCGGGCTATTGTTTTTTTTTTTAAGTTATTGAATATTAAGCACTGGCTGGTGATGCTAATTTTCCATGTTATTACAACATTTGCATAGAGGATATGATAGGCATTTTTATAGACGTGTCTTTATAGTTTTTTTTTCTATCAATGTTCTTTTTAGTAAAAAAGGTGTTTCATTACTGAAAATCTAAAAATGCCTCTTCTTTTTTTTTTGTTCATATGCAGCACCGACTGTTTATTTTGGTTATTTATAAGGTAAAACTAACAATGCCACTATGGAGTTTGAGACGGCATATTTTCTGCAAAGTTTATACATATATGATTAGTCAGGAGCGATGACATCCATCAATACTAATTTTGAAGAAAAGAATTGGAGGTTTAAAAATCAGCCGAAGGAAGGGTTATTATATCTTGATGCAATTACTTTCATTGTTCAAGTAAATGTTAGTAAGCGTGAAACATAACGTAAAGATGCACCTCACACCAATATATCTCGGCTGCGTCAAAAGAACCGTTTACTGAACATATCAATAAATCAGTTATTTATTCTGTAAGTATCTGATCAACGGTGCCCCTTTTTTGTTTGTGTGTGTCAAAATTGATTAGGTTTTGTCAAAAAGAAAGAAGCACAAAATGTTTTTCTTTGAGATAAATAAAAAAGAAAAGTCATCTTTCAGTTTCTCGATTTAGTGCATTAGAATCAATAAGAGACAATATAACTATACTTCTCCATAAATCCATGAAGTCACCAAACTCTCTAGATAAGTGTAGAGTTTGGTTATCACTATATGTCACGCACATTGGGCACTTTAAACTCTTATCTTTTTCTGTTGCATTTTCAAGCTGGAATCAAAATCAAAAGGCTTGGATGCATATCATTAACGACTTCTTTTTCATTGTTTATTTCATTTTTTGTACTTGAAGAAAAAACACCAATTTGGTTTCCTGTGGGTAAATCAAGTCAAATTCACGTTATTTGACACAATATTCACAAGGAAATAGGGTTAATATAAATAGAATCTAAATAAATAAAAAATCATTTTGGTATTTATATCGGGTCACAGCGGAAAATCCTTCCCCATGTGAAGAGGAAAAAGTCCAGTCAGCAAAATTGGTAATACAATAAACAAGTGTCTCCACATTTTACTTGATTGGTCAATCCCAATTATTGAAAAATTTCACATGAACACTTTAAATCACCGAATTTTTTTTTCCCGTGAATTGTTGTTCCTGACACATCCAAAATACAAAATTTTAATTTATTTATTTTCTGTTCACTTGGTTTTCTTCTTCTTTTTTTTTTCTTCAAAAATATCTAGTACTTAATAATCATGTCTGATAACGTTGCCCATGCTCTTTCAGGTATGACTGAATAGATAAATAAATAAACGACAGTAGATAATTGGAAACGTATCTCATCTTTCCGCTTTTTACGTGAATATAAAAAAGGTGCCGGTGGAGGTATTGTCTCCATGGCTTTAACATACCCTCTTGTCTCCATCAGTTCTCGTCTCCAGGTTCAAAAGAACAGTACTGATAAAGATGCCTATAAGGTATAGAACGATATTTTTTAAAAAAAAGGAGTAGTAAAGTAAAGAAAACCTAAATCGATATTTCAATAAAGAATGCGCTGGATGCTTTTGTTAAGATTTTGGCTAAAGATGGACCCATGGGTTTATACTCGTAAGAATCATTCAAAAGTTTATAATCATTACCGATACAATTTGATTCTTATTGTTCTCTCTCTCTTAATTTAAAAAGTGGTTTGAGCTCTGGTATTGTTGGTATTGCTATTACGAACGGTAAGTTCCTTCTTTTTCTATGCTGAGCATGCTTATTTATGTATGCGTTTTTATAGGTGTTTACTATTATTGTTACGAGGCTGTTAAGGCCATTTTTGAGAAGGCAAAAGGTAAAGGCACACCTATGAGCACAGCTGAATCCATGCTTTCCGGCGCCATTGCTGGAAGTGCTGTTGTGCTTGCCACTAATCCAATTTGGACCATCAATGTACGTATTTATCTAAAAACAGTTAACAAGTTGTGGAGTTTTAAAATGGTATTTCGTATTTGTAAAACAAAAAATATAGACAAGATTGACTGTCAATAAGGGTGTTGAAGGCGAAGACAAGTCTAAAAAACCTAGCTTTTTATCTGTTGGTGCAAACATTTTAAAAAATGAGGGTCTTAAGGGTCTTTATGCTGGCGTAGGTGCTGCTTTGGTGCTGGTCATCAATCCCATTATTCAATACACCGTCTTTGAACAATTGAAAAATAAGATCAGCAAGTCCAAGAGCCTCAGCAACTTTGATTTCTTCTTATTAGGTGCTATTTCTAAACTTTGTGCTACTGGTATCACTTATCCTTATATGTAAGTAATCGATTATAATTTAAACGTTTGTGTGTAGCTCTCTCCTTTTTTTTTTCAAAAAAAAAGAGCAAGGGAGAGAGAGAGAAAGAAAGGATGTATGAATTAAGGTTTTATATTGGTATTTAGTGTGATCAAATCTCGCATGCAGGTGAGCCAAAAGGGTGACGATAAGTACAATTCAATTTTGGATGGATTCAAGAAGATCATTTCCACTGAAGGAATTGCTGGTCTTTATAAGGGTATTTCTTCTAAAATTGTGCAGTCTGTTTTAACCGCTGCTTTCTTGTTCTGGGCCAAGGAAATTTTGTTCGATTGGTCTGTCTGGGTTCTCGTTCTTGTTGGTGCCCGTAAGGCAAAGATTGCTGCTGGAAAGGCTTAGAAGACTCCCTTTTAAATATACTACAAAAGAAAAATAAATCGTGTATTAATATGTAAATATGTTGTTCTAGAATATGTATTTGAATAAGCGATTCTATAAGTTGCACAGTTGTTACTACCTTTATTTTTATTCATAAAGCGTAATGATTTTTACATAAATTAAACTATCCAAAATCTATCACGTTTCTTGAAATCAAGACGTCATGTACTCTTATCCATCCATTCAGTCAAATGTATGTGTTATTTATAACTTTGATGATATTCTAGGATCTGTGCAGGACGGTACAGCTGATGTAAAATGATATTTTATATTCAATGGGTTATTTTTCATCTAGACGATGTGCTATCATGTAATAAGATCCAGCGATAAAAAAAATCTAACAATAACAAGATCAATACATGCTTAAAGCTGATGCCTTAATAAAAATTAAAACATGACTCAGTTGAATTGCAATATTGAAAATTAGGTTAATAAAATGATTTTTTTCAAATTATATTCCATGCATCATGTATTTAAATGTAAGTATTGAAGATGAAGCTATGGGAGGAGAGAAGAGATGTATTATTGATATTTATTAGAGAGTTGAGGGAACCCACTTTTTCACTTACTTTTTCACATTTAAGCTCTGAAACCACAAGTCACACTGAAAAAGTGAGCTCCTTTTTTCAAATCTTTTGAAAAAATTGACTTACTTTTTCACTTCGTTTTGGTCCAATAAAAAGCACTTCTTTCGCTTTTATTCCTTAATATGGTAAAAAATAGACGAAAACCTCAAGTCTTTCTACTTGATTCTTTTGATAATTTTATTTAAAAATCTTGTAATAAACTCAATCACGTGCGAAATTAAGTGATAAACTTAAAATGTCCCTCAACTCTATATTATTGGATGTGTTACACGAGTTTCGTCTTTGGAGTGACCGCAGCAACAGGTGTTTTAAAAGCGATTTTTTTTTGCTGCGGTAAATTGTTTCAAAATCAGGAGGTTCCATAAATAAGGTGTGGTTGATCCGGTTTTTCGTTTTTTTTCTCCAATTCAAAAGTTTATCTAAAGTGATCTTAATGTGGTTCAACAACTTGAGTATGACAAACTCTAATATTTATATAAAGTTAAAAGTAATTAACCAGAATAAAATAAGCTTATTTGCAGATACCTTTTACGTTATTTTCATGGTCTTTACCTGGAAACATCACTTACAACGTAGTGACCTCTCTTCCGGAGCCAAATATGTCACTTTCCGTCATTGTCGATAATGTGAGCTTCCCGCTTCAATCCAGTTCAGGTATCCTTTTCAAAGGCGAAGCCCCTCCTGCTAAATATGGTTATCAATATGCTATCTTTAACAATGACGAGCTCAGAACATCAGAACCATTTCTACGCGACCCTGTTTCTGAAAACACTGTAAACGAGTTTTTCAACCGCTCTAAAAATACCTACGATATATCACCTTTGCCTCAAGTTTACCCTCCATTACCCATCATCAATAAGATCAAATCTGATCTTCATAGAGATGGACAGATTGCAACTATTCATTTATGGGGAGAGCAAGATGAAGTGGATAACTTACACAATAACCAATTGGACGATATTAAAGTTAAACTAAACATGGACTACATAGGGTAAATCATCATGCTTTGAAATTTATGCAGCTAAAATCTAACAAAATAAATTATGAAACATCTAGATTAGAAAATGTACAAAGTTTTGAAAATGTCAAAGTTTCTGTGTCAGGCCGCAGTACAAGATACACTCCTAAATTATCGTATACGCTGAAATTTGACGACAAAAATGATAATTCTTTGTATGGATACAAAAACTTTATGCTTCGATCATTGGTATTTGAACCTTCTTATCTTCGTGAAGGCCTTTATGTTTCATGTTTAAATGCGGCTGGATTACCAACAAATGGATATTCTTATGTCAGGTAAATTGAAGGATTCTGTTTAGGAGAAATAAATAACACTAATGCCATCCATCTTTTTTAGAGTTTTCATAAATAACAAGCCTATTGGTCTTTACGGACTTCTTGACTCCTTTCATGATCCTTGGGTAGCAAATGAGTTTGCAAATGGGGATGAAACCTATCTATCTGGAGATATGTATGAAGGTACATTCGCAGAGTTAACGCAAAAGGAGTTCATCATTTCAGACTTGAAGTATTTGGGTGAAAATTTGACAAAGTATGAATTGGGTCAATACAAATATGTACCAGGCAAAAAAGGGCATACCGAAGAAGACTTCACTGCCTTAAAAGACTTCACAAGATTCGTAGATCAAGCTACAGAAACTACTCCCTTAGAAGAGTGGGAAAAGTATTTTGAAACTAATGGATTTATGCGCAAGTAAGTAATTTACTATAAAAAAGGTCTAATAGGCTTCAGGGATTGATAACTAACTCTTTTTATTATAACCATTCAAAAAAAAAATATAGTATGGCACTCGAAGATCTGTTAGGCAACTCTGATTCCTTCATGGCTATCGGAAACAACTATTTCTTGTACGCTGATCCCGAAAGATCCGGAAGAATGGTTTACTTATCTTATGATTTCGACACAAATTTGGGACTTTCAATGTTCAATATGGGATTGATGCTTAGTGGTAATTATGCTGATCATCCTGGCTTCTACTTCCGTCCTTTAACTAGAAAACTATTCTCAAATCCTGACATTGCCGAAAAATACCAGCAGACAATATTAAAATTGGCAACAGAATTGGTCCATCCATCGATAATAATACCAAGAATTGACAGCGTGGCAGACATGATTCGTGAAGATGTGGAATGGGATGAAACCTTGGAACGTGTCGGAAGTTTACCACAAATTAGCTTAGAAGATATTGTCAATACTAATGATCTTGGTTATGATTATATCAAGAAACATTTTTACCCACCAGGATATGAAACAGAGCATGTTGAATTAGATCTCTCTGCTACCTTTGACCAAGCCATAAATGGCCCAATCGACGCAATAAATGTTGATAGTGTCAAAGGATTTATTACCAAGAAAAATAACGCCGTATTGGAGTTTTACCATCATTAATTTAATACATTTATAAATAAATATAAATATGGAGACCATTCCTTTTTCAATGGATTTACTTCACAATATAATAATGTAATAAAGTGATCAAGTCTTTGTAAATTTGTGATCGTTATAAAACGGTAATATACCTTTGATAAAGATATTTTAATAATAAGCATGACTTATTTCTTCTTTTTCTTTAGATATTCAAAAATGGAAGGAAAAGGGTCAGATGAACTCAGAAAATTGTAACTCACCATTTTCAATGCTGTATATTTTCATTTCAATTACTACTATTCTAACTTCAAAGGCTTGAGCAGTGCTAATGACCATAAATTTAGTAATATTGAACGAATATAATTGACTCAACATCATTAAAGTATAAAGTATTTTAAATGTTTTTACTCTGACTTGAGCAAGGTAATCATGTGAACCAGGAAAATCCCTTGTGTTGTGACTGAAACAAAGTTCCC
>VCJG01003748.1:17146-32154 GCA_024140375.1 Backusella westeae | reverse complement strand
AAAAAAAAAGATAGCCCGTACATTGCGTTTCTTAATTCACCATTTGATTCTTCGATAAAAAGTTGTAGGATCGGAGGTGGGTCCACTGGTCTTCGATCTTTTTCTCCAAAACCACAACATCTGGCGCGAATTGGGTTTTGAACTATCACTTTTATGGTAAAAAGGGGTTGAGTATACAAGTTTTTTTTTATCTCGATTGTTTTTTTCTCATGTATTATTTGGTTTACCTAATTTATATCGTTTACTTCTTTGACTTGGCCTTCCTAAACCGAGTGGTGGGGGAATCAGAGTATTCATGTGTGACTAACTTGGAAGAAAAGCTAGAATAAGAGAAATAGGGAATATTCAACAGTTTAAAGGAGTTTAAAGCAAAAGATAGAGGGTAAAGTGGATAAATGAAAGAAGAAAAAAACAATTAATAAAATTAAATTTCAAGTTTATTTATGTATTTTTTTTTCACATTTGATGGCTATGATAAAAAATATTTTAAGGTCACTCACTTCATTGATGAGACTAAAAAAGCTTATTGTTTTTATGCTCAGTTTTTTTTTGTCACTGCTTTCCTGCTATTGCTTATGTCTCTCAAAGTTTTTCTCCAACAACTTGGTACAACTTACTATTTATCTACAATTCCAGTTTTCTTAAAGATAAAGTGATACAATGTGAAGTTTTATTCGCTTTTAAACTTTCTTTTTGCTTGGGTGTGTTCTATAATGTTGTTGTGAGTTTTTCATTCCATAATTTCTCGTTTAAGCTCATGTACACGATTAGCTCATAGAACTGTAATAAAATCGAGATTAAATTTGTATTATATAAAAGGTAAAATGCATAATATAGCACGTTGTCGTCGTATACGCACTCATGTAATCATTTGAGACAAAATAAAATCGCATAAAAAAAAAAAGAAAGTAAATTCAAAGTCTAGAACTTCATGCTTCATATGTCGTTCACTTCTTTTAACTCTCTTCCCTACCTTCTTTAATCCTTTCAAAACATCAATCCGATACCTACATTTATAATAACTATATAAACATCGCCCAAAAAACGCAAACAAAAATAAAATCGCATTTTCTTCTCGTCGCCAGCAGTATTATCACTATGTATTTGAATTGTTACTTATTAGGGTAATTCCGTCTCTCACTTTTTTTTTTAAGATTTCATTATTTCTCGAGCATTTATGGATTAGTAGTATCGGAGAGATTGACATGGTTTCTATCCTATATCTTGACTGTTTACCTTTATCGCTTTGATGTCATTGTTTGTTTGTGTCTATTTGTTCTATTTATTCCTGTGAAATAAAAACTAAAAAAAAAATATCAGGCACTATGCTCTATCAAAATAAATCCAACATTTATATCGCATGTTGTCCAAGAGTCTTTTAATAGCCAAGAGACCAGACCTACTTCTGACACAACCTGATAATTGGTTACCACAATCCAATTTTTTATGCTTTATTCTATTCCCCAATTTAGAGAGGCCTGCCATTTTGGTATTGATTGTAGGTATGGTTCAGACATTTCCAATAGATTCAATGTACTACTCTGAATCGAGGTTTTTTACTTTTTTGTTTGGTTTGGTTTGATCTATTATTTATTTTGTATAATTCGCCAAAACGTTCTAGTCCCGGTTTCTTCATATATACCATGGATACTCTTTATTCCCTTTTTAGTAGTTGCTCCTTCCATCAGGTTACATGTTTCGGCATTTGTTTTTATTATTCGTATTACCTTCGAGAAGGTATACATAGGCGTAGTAGCATATTTTGCTACAGAGAGCTTTTAATGATTATGTCCTTATTGTAAACGCTATTATTATCACCAAGTTTATCATTTTTTTCATTTTTATCAATTAACAACTTAAAGCATAATGGCATATATTTGAAGTATCTGTTTCTCTTTAAAAAAAATGATGAATTTAATATAGCAAGTATACTTTTTTTTCTTAAATATTTATATACTAATAACATTTTCATCAAGTATAAGTATTTTTTATTCTACTCTCCTCATTATATCGCAGGCTGAGACTTTTATATATATTTCATTTTCGCATTTGTGTAAAATTGCCCAATTGCTTTCGTGTATATATTATATATAGTATGTTTGTATTAAAAAAAATCGATAAATAGTATCACTGTTATGAAAACAATGAGCTTGGGATAAAATCTGCAAAGTGTTTTTACCGTTGATGCAGAACCCTTAAAATTGCCTGCATTATGTAAAGTATCCCTTTCATTGGTACAACGCTAACGATGTTGTACAGAAAAAGAATGATTGGACATGCGCGATTTGTTGAATCGGCGCTCAAGGTATCATATATATATATTAAAGAAGTAAAAGCGAGAAACAAAGGAGAGAGATGTCACTCCCCGATATTTTGGATCTGAATTTATGTGATATGGAGATAAATTAAATATAAACAAAAACAGAATTCTATGGAAACCATATGAGACTAATATACACGGTTATCGATGGTTTTTATGTTTAGATGTATGAAATACTAAGCTAAGGATTTTTGCATCATTTTAATTGATGTGCTATATATATATACAATTATTGCCATAATAAAACGATATATTACACAAGCAGCATGTGCCTTGTATACGCTTTTATGTTCTATAAATATCTATATTTATACATGTACATTTCAAATCAATCAATTACATTTGTATAATAATAATAATAATAATAATATTGAGTTGGTTAGTTTATTACTATTAAAAAACTAAAGGGTTTTGACTTTATATAACAAGTAAATGTTTTTTTTTAATTATAATAAGAAAAAAGAGCGAGGAAAAGAAAGTGATTGAACAAAGATGATATTTAATAAAAGTGAGTGTGATTGAGTGACAAGAGTGTATGGTGCGATTCCTCCGCGTCAAATGCGCGTTCTTTTAATCCGCCTTTTTTGCTCGAACTAAAAAAAAGATTGGTTATATTTGTTAATAAGGTTTTAAACATTTTACCATGAAATCCTACCATCATTTCGAATGGGTATTTTTAACCCTTGCTTGGCAAATGCTTTTGAGAGTTCAGTTGATTCTACATGATGAAATAAGAGAGTTAATAACTTTAAATAATAAGAAAAGAATAGTATTTACCTGTCATGCCTGGGAACTATGATAGCAACCATGGAAGTGCTTAATAATACGAATACGAATAACATGTACCATTTCATCTTACCTTTTTGGCTGAATAAACAGTAAATGGATCAGAAAAGACTTGGGCAATGATTTTGGATTTGGCATCAGGTTGGAAATCTGAGCTGTTTTTATTATACTCGAAGTTAACCAGCCTGTACATGATAGCAACAATAATAGCAATAATTACCTCACTAATTTTATTAGGCTAAATCGTAGAGTGTATTGGCCCTCTGTGCGGATACTAAGGTCCGGAAAGGCAAAATATAGCCCTTGTTTACCCTGTGGGTTTTTCAAGAGACTTGGTGAACTCACCAACGAGCCCATAAGCACACGGGTGCATTTGGGCGGATTGGAAATGATGTTGCGCTCTTCTTGTCGATCAGCCGACCACAAAGTAACATGTAAAACAAAGAATGGCGTCTGCAAAGATCTAAGTTATGATGAGTCTACAGCCATAACAATAACTTTAAACCTTTCCCCTTTTTTTCCTTTTGCAAATCATCAACAAGGCTTGTGTTTGTATATTTACTGTAAATCAACCCAAGCTTCCTTTCCTTCCTGCTTCACGATTAGCTGTACAATGGGTGGAGGATCGATGGGTCGTCTGTCCTTCTCTCCAAAACCACACATGCGGGCATGAAGTGGCTGTTGGCAAACCACCAACTCGTATGTTCTTTGTTGTTATTGATATTAGCTGGTCAGTTTCATGAATATAGTCAAAATAACAATATTGTATAAACCTTTTCTCCCTTTCTTCATAACCAATCGGTCCACAAGAGTATTGTGCATAATCATTTTCATATCTCATGTTGGGATTCATCATTTGTTAGCAAAAAAAAGAAACAAGAATAAACAAGTAGAAGAAAAGGGAAAAAGGAAAACGAAAAAGAACAAAATTAATAAAAATAAACAAGAAAAGGGAGGAAAAATTAAACCGAAACTGTGTGGTGACCGGAATGGTTTAAATATCAATATTTTTATGCCTTTTTGTATCGCAATCAACAGGTTTTTTTTTGTCTTTTTTATTATTATTATTTTATCAATTGTATAAGATTCATATCTGTATACATTCTACTTGGAACTATACTATTTTATTATTTATTGTTGTTATTATTATCAAAAAACATGTTCAAATATCCTATCAGCTCAATTTCCCTTAGAGTTTAGTAAAAAGTGTTGTAACTGAGATTATTTTACCTATTGCTTTAATAGAACTAACTAATAGAATAACCTTGACTATAACAATATCCACCAATAAGGTAAATAAAAGTACAATTGAAATTAAACTTTTTGGATAAAAGAACCCTAATTTTATTAAAATGATGATAA
This sequence comes from Backusella westeae, assembly GCA_024140375.1. NCBI lineage: Eukaryota > Fungi > Mucoromycota > Mucoromycetes > Mucorales > Backusellaceae > Backusella > Backusella westeae. Next base: position 27,686 of record VCJG01003748.1, on the reverse strand, counting down.
TTGCTAATTTATATTTTCTCGATGTCACATCCAGTACCACGTATTCATTTATATATTCAGAAACCAGTATATTGGGTACTCGACCGTCCTTTAACTTGCTTGTGGGTTCATTACTGGACCGGACCAACTCGACCCCCGGCACCGCAAAAGTGCGGAAGCGGGGTTTGTAACCCCTCGGGATAATTATTTACCGGTTGTTTTGGGGGTGGTTTCCACACTTTTATCACATCATGTAAAGTTATTTTCAAGAATAAGGTCCGTTTTCTTTATAATAAGGTAAATCTTAATTAAACCAAATTTCCAGAAATAAAAGTGATAATCGCGTATACGTTTAATAAGGTCTCAAGATGTTTGTCGATCAATATCACCCAAGTATAAGAGAGTCTCATAATAGAGATCCTCATTATAAAGTGATGAGTGGTGAATGATATACAATACTGCACCTCAGTTTAAGAGTAAACCCAAATTAAACGTTTAAATTTTCAAATACCTCCAACACAGGAGAACGACTCAAAATCCCATGTATGAATGTAAGTGTTCGATCAAAAAAGCTATACTGTACTGCTCCGGGATCTAAAAGGAGAGTATGAACTGATGGTATCATATACTAGAACATGGATATAAATTAAACTTTAAAGTATATATAACAAAACAGTTTTAAAAATTGCTTTGAAAATGCCGTAGTAATAAATGTGAATTAAATATGACCAATCAGGCACTAAATAACAATAAAGATGAATAATTATAAAATATCACTGATGTCAATTCCATGTCATTATCAGCTTGACCACAACTCTTAAAGTTTGGGCCTTTACTGCACCTATTTCTAATAGCTTGGTAAATAACGGGACTCACATTGTAACTCTTGATTTTTGCATTTAAACAATGCCTAAATTTTAATCATTTACGAGCGTATTTATTTCATTTTCAAGTACTCAAACGTACAATAGAATGATGGCAAGGCATGTTTAAATATACCTTGTTGTATTTGAGTGTACTCGAATTACAATTAATAATGTTTTTTTTGGCTTTGAAAGGCTTTTTTGGAAATTGTAAATGATGCCCTTGTGATACATTATATTTTGTATGTGAACTCAAATTCAAGACTTGTGACATGCCACTGTCAAATTTCGGAGAACCGATTAATTTTGAAGTGCTTCTACTACTCTTACGTAATCTTATACAATCCTCCCTTTTTTTATATAGAAACTTTATTTTATCACCCTCTTTAAAATATCTCTGAAAGGGGTTTTTTGAAAGCATAAAACAATAAAAAGTTTTTATGGAGCTGGATGGATGTATTTGGTAATCTCACGTTTTTGAGACATGAACGCTAATAATAAATGACTCATACAGCGTCATGTTAAGTCAATTAAAGTCATTTTTTTTACCGTACGGTGTAACAACCAAGATTATATTCATCAATTCTAATGACTTAAACTGTAAGTTAATGTAGTCCATGAACAATGATGTAACAGAAATATATATTGTGCTTGATTTGAACACATCTGGGTTAAGCATTCGTGCTGAAGACTATATTTATAATTCCGACAGATATTGCGGTATCACATTAGTAAAAGCGGTTTAGCTTTACCTTATCAATTTTTTTAACCTGTTTTCTCAACTATTTTGTTTTTTTTTTGCTTTTCTCTCTTTTTATTTCACACATTCAAGTTTTTAATATTTATACTACAATAAAAAAAGCAATGCACATCCATATACTTGGTACAGGAGCCGTAGGTTGCTATTATGGCTCACTTTTAAAAATGAACAACCATAACGTGACACTTCTCCTTCGATCAGAAAACCATTTGGCCGAATTAAGAAAAAGGAACAATACAATCATTTACCGTACCGAGGACAAATATATTCCAGTTGAGGGCTTTGATGGGGTCAACGTTTTTAACGATAACGGTGGTCCTATTGAAGCATTGGTAGTTGCTACAAAGGCGCTTTATACACTAGAAGCACTGCAACCCATCATGTCTCGATTGACCGACAACACCACCATACTTTTACTTCAAAATGGCATGGGCGTCGCGGATGAGCTGATTGAAAAGTTATTTAAGCATATCAAGCCACGCATCTTGATTGGTGTTAATCGTCATGGCATTGAAAGGGTGGCGCCATTTGAGATCATCCACCATTCTGGGTATCAGGAACAGACTGCAGTCGTCATCGGAGAATATCCCACGATTCCACATAGTGATATTGCGGAGTTTGCAAATGTGGTGACAAGCATAACCGCATTAAGGGCATCCTATCTACCATGGCAGGAAGTCAAGGTCAAAATGACAAACAAGCTTGTCATCAATATGGCCGTCAATGCCATCACTACCGTTTTGAATTTTCGAAATAAAGGGTTGACGCATCACCAAAACCCAGCTGCCTTGAACTTGATGAAAGGTATATGCAATGAAGCCTACCAAGTATTGAAGGAGGATCTGCCCCATGAAACACCAGAGACGTTGCTTAGCCATACCTTGGAGATCCTACTAACGGCTGGTGAAAACACCTGCTCGACTTTGCAAGACCTGAAGGCCAAGAGACTGACCGAGATTGATTACTTGAATGGGTATGTCTGTAAACTTGGTAAAATTTTGAATGTTCCCACGCCTGTCAACCAAACCTTGGTGGATCTTGTTCACGCTAAAGAATGCACTTATGAAATGCCTGTATAAGTGGCAAGAAATAATATACGATGAAAAAGGGGGCTATTAGATGAACTGGGTTCATCTTTCCTTTTATCCCTTCACTTTTAAAAATGGCATAGTTTTCTTAATAAAGAAGTAGTTTTATTAGCTTTCTCTTATATTCCTTTGGGCGTCTTTTCATTGTTATTACTAATAACAATAACCTGATTATATAAAACATTTTAGCAGTCAAATGCAGTACTTTATTCAATGAAATAAAGTTTCGTTATAGATAGTTTTAATTAATGTTAGAAAAGCCTGAGCTAAAAAATCCTTTCAAATGTTACTCTATTTGTAATTACTAGTCACTTCAGACTTGACAAAACACACACACACACATTTATAACTTTATAGATACTTATTTTCAATATAAAATAGTAACAAGATCAATAGTAGTACCTTGGCATAAAGTATTTTAATGCCACTTATTATTAAAAGCATTGAAAATCCAACTTTTTTTCTCCATTTTTATAAGAAAAAAGGGTTTAATTAAGTCATTTCTTTTTGAAGCAACTTTTATTAATTAATAAAAGTTTGGTGTCCATGCAACATTTGAAGCATGAACAGGTTTATCAACACAAACAAATAGAAACCAGTTTTTCTTTTAATAAATATACTCATAAAACATCTTTTTTATTCATTCTATAAAGAAGTTGTTTGTAAATAAACTTTAAAAAAAAAAGAAAAAGAGAGTATCAAAGGAGCGTAAAAAAAGTGGGCCCATAAAAAACGAGGGAGGTTTGTGTTTTGTGAGTACAAAAAAAAAGCAAAACATAAAAAGAATAGATTCAATAAAAAGCTTTAAAAGATGACTCTTTTCATATTCTATTTTTATATAAAAAATTAGTATCTCATTTAATAATATTATTATTATTAAAAGAAATACTTACTCTGATAACGATAGGAGGTTCTTGTGTATTTGGACGGGAGATTTCAGCAATTTCTTTACCAGCCTAAAAATAAATACAAAAAATGAGTACAAGGGAAAAAAAAAACAAATAAAAAAAAACTCACATTGTGCGTGCCACCTTCAATCAACTGAGACAGACTCAATGCTTTTTTATTTGTTTTCAAAACAGCACGCACGCGTTCCATAATGATTTCTATATAAGCGACTGTCAAAGCACGCCATTCAACTACGACAGGATCGGACATCTCAAACATGGGAGTCACTTCTACCTTGGGTTGGCCAGGCAAAAGTGAATTTTCCTTGTAATTTTCTATACCTCGTTCATAGTCATCTTTTTTTAAAGTCAAAAGACCTGTATCAATAAGTAAACCCCCTTAAAATAAAAAAAAGGTTAGATGAGGTTATTTTTTTTTTTCGAAAACGCATTACCATTTGCATAATCAGCAATGGGTGTCAACTGTTCGGTTCCTTCAATCATAGCACCTAGTAGCTTCTCCATAGGTTCAATCAATGAATAGCACATCCACTGAGAAAGCTTATGAAAAGCAACATGTTCATCACCAATGGTAGGACAGCAAAAGACGTCGCCCATCCTGTAGGTTCCACCTTGACACTTTTCATCCTGAACGGTCCACATCTCACCCATTTCCATGACAATAGGCCAAAGGATTTCGATGGGAATCAAGGGACCCTTTTTTGTCTTGATAGTTGAAGGATGAGATAATAGATAGTCTAAATATGGGTTGCTTTATTAGTTTTTTATTTTATTTTATTATTATTATTTATATATTTTACCAATCATGTTTCCAGGACGTGGGATACCTCCTTGTTCACCTCCAAAATAATCAGGTCTTTTTGAAAGTAAATCACCAAGATAATGAAGTAAATCCAATCTATCTTCTAAATCAATCAACGTTTCAGAAGTAGTTTGGAATCCATTTAATAAGTCATCCAATGTTAACTTTGACAGTGCTTCAGCTAAGAAAAAAAAAGAGAGTTTAGCAAAGGGAAGAGAAAAAGAGATTGGCCAAAAATTACCATCCACTCTATGGGGCTGGTTAGGACTACATGAGAACGAGCCATTCATAAACATATCTAAAATAGCCACAGCAATACCCTGATTGTTTTTAAGAGCACGGTTGGTAGACGGTTCATGATAGATAAACGTGGTAGCGGGTGTGATATCCAATAGCAAGGCAACCACAAACAAGTCAAGGATACGTCTTGTCTGCTCGATCTTATCAGTGCCGAGGCTTGTCCATGCATTCACGAGGGTCTGGATACGGGGACGGCCCCCAACATCAAAGTGGCGCCAACGAGAGTGCTGGGGGATCTTTTTTACATCTGCAAAGTCTCGCTTGATGAGTGATACCACAAACTGCACGATATCTTGCATTTTACTTTGGTCAACATCAAAGTGTTGAAGTTTTTTTGACATTTGAACCTTGTAACATCTCTCACGCACTGCACGCAGGCTTGAAAGGTAGTCTTTGTTTTCCATCAAGGATACCATTGTGTTTTTATTTATATTTATATCTAATTAGTAAAAAGAAAATGTGTGTGTTATTATATATATTAAAAAGTAATCAATACTCTTCTATATATATAGATTATATATTATAGTATGATAAATTAGATGAAAGAAAAATTAAAAGCAGAAAGAAGAATAATAAATAGAAATCGCAAGATATGTATATATATACAAAAAAAGTAAGGAGTATTGTTTTGTTGTTTATTTATCTCCTTTGTCGAGTTTGATTGTTGATCTTTCTCAAGGAGAGAAGCAGAGAAAAGGTTATTTTGTTCCACAAACGCCATAAGTCCGATGTTGTTGAAATAAAATATTCCCACATTTTTTTTTTTTTCTTAAAACAAAACACCTTTTTCTTCTTCCTGCTCTTTTTTTCCATAAAGTAGTTTGCAATGACAATTAGTAAGATTTCAAAGTTAGCGCCTCAAACATCAGCACTCTTTGTGTGCGATATTCAGGAACGATTCAAGGGACTCATTTGGCAGTATCCTTCAGTTATTTCAGTTGCAGGAAAGATGGTAATAGCTAAAAATAGGAAAGATATTGTATCATAGCAGCCCCCTTATTTTTTGATTATATTAGATTAAAGCTAGCAAATTGTTAGATATGCCAATTGTTGTCACTGAACAATATCCAAAAGGTATCACAGTATATTATGTATTGTATATTATATAGTACGCGTATGTTCTTATCATTGTATATATAGCGTTTGGAAAAACTGTTTCAGAATTGGATATTTCGGATGCTGCTATTTCACTCGAAAAGACAAAGTTCAGCATGTATTTACCCGAAGTATCAGAAGTATTGAAGAAGCACAATACAAAGTCGGTTCTCTTGTTGGGTATTGAGGTAAATAGCAGCAGTATACCATGATGATATGTTGTAATAATAATAATAATAATAATAATGTATCTATACATCAGAGTCATGTTTGTGTACTTCAGACAGCACTTGAGCTATTAGAGAATGAATACGACGTTCATGTCATTGCTGACGGTGTTTCATCTCAGAATCATCCAGAAATTGATATTGCCATTTCTGTAAGTGTATAAATAGAGTACATGATAGATATAATGAATAATGACAAAATAAAAACATATTTTAAGCGTATGAGACAAGCTGGTGCTGTCATCACCACTTCAGAATCCATCCTTTTCCAACTAGTCAAAGATGCCAAGCATGAAAAGTTCAAGGGCATCAGCAGTCTTGTTAAAGAATATGCCGAAGCTACAAAAGTGAACAAGCTTTTACAAAAGCATTCAACTGTTTAATAATAAAAAATATATTTATTTATTTCTCTTATTATTATTAAGATTCAAAACTCTTTTCCCAGAATCCAGTTGCAGCGACTTCTCCTCTTTTCTTCTTGAATGAGCGTATGGCTGCCTTTAATCCAGGATACAATTGTGCTGTATTTAATTTCCACCAGGCACGATTGTATTCCATTTGTCGATCGTATGCTTTATCCAAAAAGTCTTTGTAAAATATCGACATGGCCTCTGCTGTCACTTCTTCCCCTTTGTTTATCACTTTTTATATGCATTAACCCTCTCTGTTCTTGTTTTCTCTCTAACAAACATCTATTTTCATTTACTTTACAGTTTCTTTCGTATTCGTCCTTGGCTTGGGTAAACATGAGATTGTTGCGATGCCAAAAGTCGTGATTAAAGGCGTCTACTTTTATGCAGGATTCTCTCCATTCTCTTTCCTATATAAGCATTTATTTATTTATTTATATACAGTCTTCTAATAATAATAACAAAGGTGCTGCTTTACTTGTTCTGTTTCGTTAGGTGGTATATAGTATTTAACAGGTCGAAGGTTTGAAATAGGGTCTGGTGTACCAATCATATCAGCCTCTACTGGTTTTGTCAAGTTTTCGTTCCATTTTGGTATTACTGTTGCTGCTGCTGTTTCTAAATGACACTGTTAATACGATCAAGTCTTTTTTCTTGTATTTTTATCGTCTTCATACTTTTGACAGGGGAGGCTGTTGCCATGCAACGCTTTGTTACATTGGTGGAATGCTAAAAGCGAGAGAAGAGAAGAGAATCACTTTTAGATATTTATAACACACATAATTTGGTTTTAGTTTGTGTCGCTTCTTACTCTTAATATAACACTTGACATATTACAAAACTAATAACAAGAAAGGAATGTGTCTGCGTGTGTGTGTGTGTGTCGGCTCTTTATAAAAAAATGGCTTGAAAATCACCTCATTTTTGTTTTCAGTTTCCGCTGCATTTATTAACTTTGTTTACTTTTTGATCAACTTCTGTTCTTTCTTTCTTTCTTTCTTTCTTTATTATTATTTAAATGTACATTTTGATACGAGATTATTTTACAAAGATAATAAACAATGACAGACAAGTAGAAAAGGAGCAAAAGGCTATTATTGAATGTAAAGTAATCATGACCAAGAAAGAATGAGATAGACTCTAATATGACCACTACTTTAGCTGTAAACAAGGACCAAGACTATTTACTAAGTCTGTTACAGCTACTAAACCCATACCTGATGAATCAGGATGAAAATTTACGCTTAGAAGGTACTATAAGCACCACAGCAACTGATATTTATATATAAAGTTAACAATGCATCTTTTCATAATAACAACAATAAGCTATTCTACTCTTATCTAATGTGTTACAATCTTGCGAAGAGATATCAGAAAAAGCTGGTAACGTGAATATATACAAGACAAATAAAACATTAGGAAATAACAAACAAAATAATAGTTTCAGTGCTGGTTGAATTTTATTGTGTTCAATTACCCGACAATGCAAGCGTTCCCAACTCAGTAATAGGTCTTGATGCACTCGTCAATCGTTTGAATCAACATGATGCAGCCGCGGTTTCATCCATTATATTTAACTATGTGGATATCCAATCATTTCCTCATGTCACAAGAAGTGTCATATTTCATATACTAGACAAGATACTCGAGCATAATTACCCACTGGATAGTAATATGTTTATTTCTGGTATTATTACAGCAATTGATAGTGAAAAGGATCCTCGTAATTTGATGACAGCTTACGATATCATTTTAAAAATCATCAAATCGTTAAATATTTACGATAACCAAATAGAGGTAAGATGAAGAATGGAGGAGAAAAGGGATGTGGATATATACACATTAATATGTATATAGCCCTTGTTCAATGCTACTTTTTGTTACTTTCCAATCACATTTCGTCCGCCGCCCGATAATCCATATGGAATCACTGCAAAACATCTTAAATTAAAATTAAGGTAAGTATATATAAATTTGCCCGTCTATATGCACTTACTTACATGGATAAAAGAGAGTGTATGGCATCAACACCTTTATTTGCTCCTTATGCATTGCCTTTGCTACAAAAGAAATTTGGTTCTACATCAGGAAGTGCAAAAGTATAAATCATTTTGTATATTCGAATGATATTGGTGATCTTACAAAAAATATTTCTATACCATTTTTTTTTCAGAAAGATACGCTGGAAACAATCACTGCCTGTCTACCTATTTACGGTCCAGATAATCTAGTTTTATATGCATCGAGTTTATTTGATTCAGTCAAAATGGAGATTATTAATGGTGATCCTGACCCTGGTCTTCGTGACCCATGCCTTGATACCATTCATGCGCTCACCACTTGCATCAGTCAATACGAGGACTCCAAAAAAGCAATTCAACTCTTGAAGCCTGTCATTGATGATTGTATTATTCTGTTGGAAGATTTTGATGAGGATAGCACTAAACCTGCTAGTTTGATTTTGCGATCACTAGCTTCAGCCTCATGTAGGTTATATTTTCTATAAAGAGAGAGAGAGAGAGAAAGAAAGAAAGGTCTTAATATAAAATATGTAGCTTTCTCTTATTCTTTGGTGGAAAAGGTCGTTTTACCTATTTTACTGAGACAGTATCGAGAAACAACAACAGAAATGGAGCAGTATTTGATTATTTGCACTATGGTGGCGTTGATTCAAGCAAGAAAAATAGTTTTTGGCGTTATATCAGATGATGGCAAGGGAGAGGAGGAGGAAAATGGTAGGAAAAAGGGTCTATAGAGAGAGATATTTGGCTCATTTTTATCTTTTTAGTCAAATTAAACCTCGATTCCATTATGTCAAGTTATAAGGAACGTCTTTTAGACATATTTAATTCCGCCATTAAAGCGTCAAGCCAATATCCTCAGTTACGTTTAATGGGTATTTTAGGATTAGGTTTACTTTGTGTATTAAAAAACTATATGACGGATAATGAGGTAATGAATGAGAGAGAGAGAGAGAGCATGTATATATAACCAATTTATTAGCGCCGTTTAGCGGTTTGTACACTGGGAGATGTCTTGGAGCGCGAAGAAGAAGAAAAGATCCGCATGCCTACATTGCTAGCCCTCTCAGATATTTCCATTTCACATCAACACTTAATCATAGAATACACGATACCTTTATTATACCATCTGCTACCCAATAAAATAGAAAACGAGGAGATACCTTACAAATTGACCTTAGAGGCGCTCGAAAGATTGTCAATTTCGCCACCTATCTTTTTTGCTGCCCAAGAGAAATTACTGGAAAAATTTGAAACTACTCTAAAATGTAAGATAAAGAAATGAGAGAGAGAGAGAAAGGAGAAGAAGAGCTAAATAATGTGGATGTATCATTAGATCATGACAAGTTATATAGTCGATCAGTGATTTCAACATTGTTACGTATCATTCAAACAAAAGATGTGCAAAAACACAGCGATATCAAACAATATATCATGTCGATTGGTTTCCGATTGGTCAAGTTGGTTATAGTTGAAGATTTATTGCCATCTAAAGACGATAATTTTATATTATCAGATGAGATTTTAAACGTCATTTGTCGTATCCTTCTTACTATTTTTAAAAACCTGGAAGCAAGGTAAGAAATCGTTTCTATTTGAGAATTTCACTATTAAAGCATAATCATAACTTACACTGCAAATGTATATAGCGAACAAAAAGAGGTATTATCGACCGTCTATCAATTATTCAAGCATGGGGATGTATCCATACTTGATATTTCCACAACAACAAGGTTTTGCCCATTAGTAGCACCAAATAACCAACAAGCATCTACACTATTATTTAGTGTTTTTATATCCACTCTACAAAAGACGGTCAAAATGGATGAAGAGGAACAAATGTTTTTAAATGATATGATAGAACAGGCCTTGCGTTCCACTGATCCTTTGCAACTTACATCCTTTTGTAGATGTGTTGCCTCTGTTATAAATAAATGGAAAGATGGTAGGATGATAATGAGTATATAGTCGAAATGTATCTGGCAAAAAAAAAGCTAAACCGATCCATTCATTTTAGATACTGCATTGATAGGCTATGTAGAAAATGTCAAGACAAAGTTAGTCAATCAAATAATAGAATTAAAGTC